>PVJL010006454.1:15116-91955 GCA_004026885.1 Lyroderma lyra | reverse complement strand
GAGAGGAGGAGGAGGAACTGGGGAGGACGCTGTAGAGAGCAGGGCCCCCGGGGAAGAAGAGATGCCCAAAATGTGCCCCTACCCCCCACCCCGAGCCACTGATCCAACCCACAGCATAAGAGAGTCCCTGGGGAGAATCGGAGGGTGTGGGCATCTTCACGGTGATGGGGGACTTAAGGAGCGAATCCAACGTGGGATTAGAATGAAACGGGAGAGTTGTCTGGGAAATCTCCCTACGTGTGATGTCCTTACACAGTGGGTAAACACTAGTATTTTCAGTCTGCTTGTTTTTAGGTTGTATTTATTTTTTACAATAAAATACAGATGCATTCAATTTAGGAAAAAAATATATATATGCAAAAGATATAGAGGATATAATCTTCACCACTAAGTTGTATTGCTTTCTGTCTAATCTAAATAACATTTAGTCTCCTAAGTTGAGAATGAGAGATAACTTTACATATATAATAATACTGTTCTGTGGACAACATTAAATGCAGAAATGTGTCACCGTGCCAGGTGCATAGATGCGTGCACTCAGCTAAGCTTTGTGAACTGAAATGAACTGGCTTAATGAAAATAAACCAGCTTATTTTCCATTTTAAGGGGGAAATACTAGAGGAGTTCAACCTGATTAGATAGAACATTTCCAGGTTGGTCTCAGACCCTTGCATAGCAGTCACAATCAAGCTGAGTGACAGTGTGTTGGTTATGTAACTGTCATGGATCTCAGCAATGTTACGTGCATTAAATCACCTAATGTTAAATCACCTAATTTCTCCTACAAACTCGAAACTGTAGGTATTGTTATTAAAATGTTCTTCCTTCTATAGATGGGGAAACTGAGGTAGACAAAGATGAAGTAACTTGCTTAGGCCACACAGCTGCTAAGGAGAGGGTTGGTCTGTGCACCCACATTCTTTTGCGAGAGCCCAGCTGTTTAACTCCTACGTGTCACTTCCTCACTGGCCTATGAAATTCTTAAAAGCAGGAGCTTTATTTGATTTTTAAACTGTGGTCCCTGGTATAGCTGTGGGTCAGCATAAGCAAGCAAAATATTAAAATCTTAGACCTCTGCTTTAAGAAGAAATCTCTGAAATTGACATAGAGAAAGGATTGTCTGATATAGAGAATCGATTGTCTAGTAGAGGAATTTCTTTTTTCTGTACTAAATTATCTGATTTTTAAATGAACAACTGAATGAAAGAATAGAATAATGAAAGGATAGGCATGAACTTGGCTATGTCAGAAAGTACCTAGGTATGGACAGACAGGAGCAATATTTCAAAGGTGTCGTCAGAAGGACATTACAACAATGGACAGAATGCCAGAATATTCTAGGGGTCACCTCTGGGCCCACCATCATGACGTCAGTTTGGACTCTTGACAAGTTAGGTGCTTGAAGGTATTCTCCCTCCAAATGGCCACGGTGCAGGGTGACAGGACTTCGGAGCCAGGTGGGACACACTGTGGGGGTTTCCTGTAGACAAAAGTGTCATGTGCAGGTAGAGCTCTAACGGATGTGAGAGCACGGTGACCGTACCAGCTCTGGTTTTCATGAGGGGTGATCCCATGTTTGAGTCTCATTTAGGAGTAGTTTTCATTTCCCTCTTTATTCTTTAATTTCCAAAATGCTCAATTAACATAATGGCTTTTAAATGTGAAAAATGTCAGTGGGATTTTTCATACCTATCTCCCCACCTTGCTAGTTGTCATAAATAGGCTGTAGCGCCCGTTTTAAAGCCTCTGGGTATGCTGTGATCACGCCATTCAAGCAGCACAGCCACTAACTGAGAAAAGAAAAGCACGTTTTTATGGGCCAAGAAAATCTCTATGTGGGTAACTCGAGACTGCTTTTACTGGAAGGTTATAACCCTAGAAATCCTTCTGCTGTGTCACCATAATTACAGCTACCGGAGCGCTCTGTTCCCTGGGCGTTCCATATTACCCACGCTGTGCATGTTGGCGAGCAGGCCCTTCTCTAGCAACGACTGGTTGAATAACAGGTGAGCACACTGAATATGCTCAGCTGACGCTCGGCACCCACTCTCCCGTCTTCCCATGCGATTCTCTGTATAACGAAGGCTGGAAAGCAAAAACGTCATCATTTGTGGGCTCAGCAGCAAGCAGGCTTCCGGATGCAGCTGTGGTTCTGCTAATCAGATGCACGTCGTGAGGAGGAGGTGGCCAGTCTCGCTACGGTGACGTGATTGTCACTAGGAGTGGCAGTGGTGGCTTGGCCGCTGTCAGCAGTGTCTGACCCCGATCCCTGCGGAGGCTGCCCTCTAACCTGACTCGTGCTCCTCCAGGATTTCGAGATTTCGCAAACACGCGCGTCCTGGTCTAAGTCCCCGCCCGTCGGAAACGCTGAGAGTGATTTGCTTCTCGCACTGAGCTCGAACTGCTAGAGCGGGGCTCTCTCTCTGCGACCTCAGTTAATTTATCTCTTTAGGGAGACTAATGAAATGATGAAATTCAGGGACCTGGAACAAATTATTCCTTCAGTTCATATTATTTTTGTTTAAAAGCTAGGTCGGAAAAAATCAAGCCCTATAGAAAAATTATCCCTCAGAATGTAATCCAAATGCTGTCAAATTAGAAATGAACTGTATCATAAAAACATTCAATTAAGCACCACCTTTTCGAATGTCTGTGACATCCCAGGTTGTGTGCCAGGTGGTACTCCTACAATGACGAGCCCAGCAATCTCACTGCCTTCCATGAACTCATCCTTCACCAGGAGAGACAGACACAGAACTAGGCCATGGCAGCCTAGTCTCAGAGGCTGCAATGACGGCAGGCACAGGGTGTGATAAAAGCCGCACTAAGCCCACTGGGAAAGGAGGTTTAGGGGGGACCTCAGAGGTGGTGATGTCTGACTGGAGCCCTGAGAGGCCACACAGAGCTCAGGAATATGGCAGCCGGCCTTGTGGGCTGACTACCCAACACTCCTTCGAACCTGAAGTTCCCGCCTCCCACCGTAGGGTTTCGATGTCGTATGCTTGCACTACTAGCCTTCTTCGCAGCTACTTCGTGGGGTTGCGCCACCAAGACACCCGAGATGTCTGGGAAATGGTTCTGGGAAGAGTTTTCCTCCTAATAAGAAGAATGACCCCTGCATGTCCACTCTGTCATCTCTCCTACACTTAGATGCTGTTGTCAGAGAATGCATCGTCCCCGAGCTCTTGAATTTGCTGGCCCTGAAGTTCAGAAATCCCTGACATGTGAGATAAAAATGCACTCGGCGTCCTGGCCTGGGCTAAGGGTCCAACAGCTGGAATTGCTTCTAGCAATTCTATCCTAAGCGAAAGCCGTAACCCACTGAGCACATGAAAACTCTGAGCGAGCGACATCAAGATGAAGTACCTTTCTAGAACACTGGCCCCCGAGACCTCGCTGAAGGGCACCCTGACCACTGACGCACGTTTTCCGAAAGAATGAATGCTGCTCAGACCTGCCCTGCCACTCACGGGCATTCATCTTGCCGTGAAGCAAGAGGTTGCGAGGGACATTTGCCCTTTCACTTTGCCCCCTGGGCAGTTTGCCCTTAGACTGAGGTGACCGACATAAAACACCTTCCCCCCTAAGGCAACCTCTTGCTTCGGCCTTGGTGTACATAGATCTCCCAATAACTTCGGTGTAATTCGACTTCAGCGGGAAATAAATCATTAGTCCGTTACGGATTCAACTCAGGAAATCCTAGAAATTCCAGAGGGAACAGTTGTACTGAGAGCGCTCCTTGGGGTTTCCAAACACGGGGCCTGGGGGGACGCGTTTGGAGGTTCTGCGGGGTGGGGGGCAGGCGTAGGCTTTGCTCTGCGGCTCAGCACCCTGCGTCGTCACCAGGAGGCGAGGGAGCGGTACAGCAGTGATTTTTCTCATTGTTGACTTTTGGATGGTTCTGGGTGTTACAGGAAAACCACACTGCAGGGCTGTGCCCTGAACTGAGACCTGACTTGAGCCAAGTTCATGTGTCACTAACATGGTCCAAGAGTTAGCCCCACAGCAAAGAGAAGGGTGGGCAAAACGGGCGACACTGTGAGAATTATGAGAATTACGAGGCAGGAGGCTGATGTATGGGCCTGCCTTTCTTACATTAAAATAGAAATAGTTTCTCACCCAAACACCTGCCTGTGTGCGTATTTATCATAAAAACCCAGAGGGGGTTCTGATGGCTCCATTTACAATACCTGTGCCAGGCAGGTGGTTTTTCTTGTTTTCTGTTTTTCCCCTCTGCTATTGACAAGGGAAGGAGCTTTGCAGTCATTACTTTTCTTGAGCAGCCAGCACTGCCCTGGGAGAACAGGACGCCGTGCAGGTAACAACCCAGCTTTCCTGCTGGGTCTGCGGCAGCCGGGCGGCCGGCACAGAGGCGGGATCGCCTGGGGCTGGGGGCACTGCTGATGGATTTCCCGACGCGCCAAAGTAAAACGAGGTCAGAGAGATTGAGCGTGGGGGTGGGGGGCCACCTAGACACCCGTCTGGGACACATCGTCAGGCCTCATTAAGGTCACGTGCGGCCTTCTGGCGCCCAGGGCCCCCCTGCCCCTCCGCCCACACGGCTGCTGCTCATCGGGCATTGCCGCAAGGCCGGCCTGCTCCGGCTCCTGGGGACGCCCGTGCGGGCTGCTGTCCGGGCACACGGGTGTCCCCGCCTCCAGCGTGTGTCCTCACGATTGCCATCTGAAGGCTCTGCTGTCCTCACCACTTCTGGAAACACGACTGCGCCCCTCCCGGGGGTCCGCTGACCCTCGCCGCGGCTTTGGTGCCCTCCGGCCGCCCCGGCAGCTCGCCGACTGTACCCCGCGGAGGCCTCCCTGTCCGTGGATCGAGCTGGGCTGTAGGTCCGCAGCTGGGGGGCGCGCCCCGGTTCGGTGAGTCCGGTGTTCCCGCTGTCACACGACACTCCACCCTGCCAGTGCCAACGGCCCCCTGTTGCTCCGTAGCCCCCAAAGGAACTGGCTTGTTCTAAACCTGCAGCCATCAGGACGGCTGACAGCGCACATCTAGCAGGGGTGGGCAGTGTCTCTAAAGCACCTTCTGTGAAGACTGCGTGAGGTCTGTGTGACATACCGCCAGGATGTACTTAGAAATTTGTGAACTTCACCAAGTAGGTGCACGGGGCTTCCTCATTATTACAGTTTTGCAACGACATCAGAAAGTGGGGGGATGGGAAGCGTACCCACGGACGGAAGCGAAGGTCCAGCGTGGATGCCCACGACCGTGACGGAATGCGGCCACCCCGAGGCACGCGGCCGTTCCCCAAAAGCCATGGGAGCCTCCCGAGGGGAGGGACCGCACACGCCCTCCGGGTGCCCGCGCCGTCGCCACATCGTTAACGAGGGCCCTTGAGCCGCCGTGGGGATAAGCCCGCCATCAGGAGCTTAAACACGCAGAGGCCCTTCCCCGGGAATAATCTCCAGCGTGCCCTTGGCGTGCTCAGGCACGACAGCCGTGCGTAAACACCCCACAGCTTCCTTAAGCCCCAATTTCTATGCCGGCGCAGGTGCCTGTAGGACGGCCGTGCTCCCGGTCTAAGTGCTCCGACAGGGCGCAGGCGCGGGGCTCCTGTGAGCGGCTTCTCGGGGTCGTGCCTCTGTCCATCCCTATGTCACTCCTCCAGTTACTAAGATCAACGAAGAGACGGGACCTCGATCTGTGGGCCAGGGCTGGGCTAAGTACTTCACAGCACTCTGACGGGTTCTTAAAGGGTCAGCCTTACCGCGAAGGGCCGGCGTGAGGCTCAGAGAGCTGAAGAACTGGCTGGAAGTCACTCAGCTCTGAGGGGTCAGGACTCAGGGTCCCTGTAGATCTGGCTGATCCTCTGCTTCACTGAGCCACCTTCTTCAAATACACTGGGTACACCCAGCTGGGTGCCACGCTTCCTTCTGTCCCCTGTCCTTGCATTTCTGCCCCTAAAGGCCCTGCCCAGGGACCGCGGAAGGCCTTCGGACCATCACCAATGCAAACCGCAGCCTTTACAGCAAAACGACGAGTGTGGCCTTTACCATCACCCCACCCGAGACGATGTCACACAATAGGGTTTTTAAAGACGTCATCAACCCCACAAGTAGTACGACGATATAATTTTCCAAACTCAGCCGGATTCCACTTAGTTTTCAGAGTTCAGGAGAAGTCTTGGTTAGAAAGGATGAGAAGTGATGGGGACGAGCAAGAACAGCCACGCGAGGCTGTCCCCCTGCCCCTCCCACCCCCACTTTCAGGGACGGCCCCCAGGAGCAGCGACCTTCGG
Source organism: Lyroderma lyra (assembly GCA_004026885.1). Lineage (NCBI taxonomy): Eukaryota > Metazoa > Chordata > Mammalia > Chiroptera > Megadermatidae > Lyroderma > Lyroderma lyra. Next base: position 85,702 of record PVJL010006454.1, on the reverse strand, counting down.
CCCTGGCCTGGGCCCCCCGCCCAGCGTGCTGTGGGTGTGATGCCATGATGGGGACAACGGGGAGCCTGGGGGGATGGGGGGTGCCAGCAGCCAAGGGCAGACTGAGGGGGTGGCAGTGGGCAAGGGTTTAGGACCAGCACACGGGCTGGACTTGGGTCCTGGGTGTTAGAAGGTCACTACCAAGGGCCAATGGGGCCCCTCAGCTGCCACCGGTCTGGAGATGAGGCCCGGCCAGCAGCTACTGCACGTCAGGCGACAGCTGGGTCCAGAGGAAGCACCCCAGACCAGACCCACCAGAACCCCTCTCGCAGGGAAAGGGGGGGATGGGGTGAAGTTCCCCGAGACCATGATACTTTAGTGATTAAATCTGGCAGACGTCATCAAAACGGACAGCGTCTGAGATTTTCTGACAGCACTGCCACCATCATTAATACACCCCCGACACCCCCCCGGAGGCTGCTGGCCGCCCACACCGTCCCCCAGGACACGTGCGCACGGCCTCTCCCAGCAGCACCCGCGGTAACTGGGAGTCACACGCTTCCCCACAGAGACTGTCTCCACACCCCCCTCTGATGTCACCCCGTCACCACCCTGCGAGGTGCACGAAGCTGCTCATTCATCGCTTCACCCCATCTTACAGGGGAGGGGACCGTGACCCAGGGGGGCGAGCCAACTCCCGTCGGCGTGGCTAACGAGTTCCGGGGTCGGGAGGGAGTGCCAAGCCCCTGGCCTGGAGCCCACTGTGCCCGTTGGATGCATTCCCGATGACTCGTCGGTGTCCCCAGGTTAGAGCGGGGCTCTCAGGGAACACGGCAAGAAAGCACCCCTACAGCACACAGAGCCGGGGCCCCGGTTTCTGCTGCGGGCGTGGGTGCGTAGCACGAAGCCATCCCTCCACAGAAGGGCCTCGCTACCCCACACAGTGGGGGGAGGTGCTGTGCCCCCCGACCCTCCACCTCCCCCACAACCGTTCCAACGCACCCCCTCGGGAGCCGTCGTCACCGACTCCCTCTCCTCACTGGTCCGTGTCAGGGATGCAGCGCTAGGCCAGCCTGCCCCCTCCCCCAGCACTCCATGAGGACGTGTTCGCCCACCGGCCACCGACATGCAGGGAGCCCAGACCCCGGGGGGACGAGAGCCACTCCGGGAGTGGGGCGGGGGTCAGGCTGGTGCACGGAGGAGAGGCGCGTCCACAGACTCCGGTAGTTCCAGGCCAGGTCATCGGGTTTCTTTTGGGATCAGCTTGCACTTTAATGGCCTTGGGTTCATCCCGATGGCCCCGCTGACTCACAATTAATAATTCTAATTAGAAGTGATACTCTCAGCAAAGACTGACCGAAACGTTTAAAAGCAGTGGACTCTCAGCCCCGCCACTGACCGGCTGACACGGCTCTACACCCACAGAAAGGGGTCGCCCCGCTCCTGCGGGAGGATTGTGGGCGCCAGAGCTGGGGGAAGCGGCCGGGAAGGAGAGGCTGTGACAGGACGGTGGCTCTCCCGAGCGTGACACGTCCGTGACCTCACTCGATCGGAACGAGCGCCACTGGAGGACGAGGGCCTCGCGGACACTGTGGTCGAACTTGTCTGTGCCCCTGTCACTGTCGGACAGAAAGCACTGACGGGGAGGCTCCGAAGCTGACTCTCTGGGACCCCTCGCTGCATTTTGGCAGGGGCAGACGGACGGATTACCCGCTTAAAACGGGAAATGTGGACAAAAATTGCAACAGATGGAATGTTCTATTCAGACTTGCCCCTTCAGTGTTGATTTGTCAGGTACAGGACACAGAGGCAGGGCTCTATCGAGGATTTTCACGTTGTAAATAAAGGACTTAGGGAGGTGGTGCATCCACTCATTTGGGGCACATATTACAGACTGGGCCCCAGGCACACTGGACACTCACACCTGAGAAGCACCTCTGTGTCATACCACTCACCCAACGCCCTACAGTTACCTCTTCATGTCCTGCGCCCCGCCAAGGCACGCAGTCCCCCGAGCGGGGACACTTCCGACTCACTTCTGTATTTTATATTTCCGTCGCTCCAAGTGTTCACGTTGCAGGAAATAAACTTAAGCACGAGTTTCCTGGTAATTAAGGTGAAAGGGAAACGGCACAAATAATGACAGTATTATAACGGTGCAGACATCCACTGAATCCTAACCATACGCCAGGAATTCCTGAACGTCCTATCAAGTTGGTCCTATTGTCACCACTACTTCCCACATTCAAAAACTGAGCCTTTGGGAAGAGTCCAGGTGACGTGTCCCGGATTCGGGAACTAAGAAGTGATGGAAATGGTATCAAATCGTGGGGACTCACACACAAGGAACAGCCCCCTAGATAATGAGCCGGACTCCAACACTGCCTTTATGGGAAGGTCTACCTTCTGGATGTAACCAGGACCTCAAATGTGAGAAAAGAACACACACAGACAAAAATTCCCGCAGAGCACAAGGTAAAGCGAAGGCTCCCAGCCTCACCCTTGTCCTAAGTGAAACTTGTTGCTGGCATACCCCGTCTGGGCACTTGGGGTGAGATCTTTTTCTGGGGTTATTTCAGCCATCAACCTGGGAACTCTTCCGTGCCTGCCCCGTCAGCGCCAGCACCCTGCAGAAAATTTACAGCGCTGCTGGTGGGGTTTAATTGATGACTGGAAAGACCAGATGGATATCAAGTTCCCAGACGAGATCTGCTGACTTGAATTACCTGTCACTCGATTCTGCATTATGGATGAGAACCCAGCATGACCTGGAGATGGGCTCAGGCCTGTCTGGGGGACCCCATGTGCCTAGTGGCTGAAGAATGTGGAGAGGGCTGTCCTGTGCTTTCTCAATCCTGTGTTAATGGAGCTCATTCCGATGGGGTCACCTTTTCCTCTTCTCCCCAAATGTTCACTCAGTCCCATTTCTGGATTTCCAATATTACTGCTCAAGTTCTCAGGTAGGCTGTGGTCACGCTGTCTCCCCAGCGAGAGGCGGCTCTGCTTCCCACGGCCCATCTGTCCCTGGCTGCGTCGGATCTCTCTGCAGGAACCTCCACGGTGGAGTGCGGCCCCTGGGCTTTTCTGAGCCTTTCTTTTTTTTCTTTTATCTTGTCATTCATTGTCTTTTTAAGACAATGCCTTTCAATTCTGGCTGCACATTTAAATCACTTTGTAAACTTAAAAAGGACTAGTGTCCAGGCCCCACTGGAAATCAGTTAAATAAAAATCTCCAGAGGTGGAACTTGGCATTTGATAGTTTGCATTAGCTCCCCGGGGGACTCAGCTCTACCGCCGAGGTGGTTTCGTTCATTCAGTGTCCAGATTCCTTCCCCGAGCTGATACTCATCTCTCCGTTTCTATTCTTTTCTGAGGGCTAGGCGCATGTGACTACCCACTTACTGGAAGTTTTCAATGGTATATCCACAGGCATCTAAAACTCAACATGCCAACCCAGATAAAGCCTCAAAGCAAAGGAGAGCCAAAGTCTCTTTTGCTTGCAGGCTGTGCAAGTGCTGTCTGGAAAGTTCCAGCCACATAATAAGAAAAACAGGGGCATCGATGGCTGGATTTGTTCTGGACAGTCCTCGTGTTTTTGAGCAGTTTACATCTTAGTCTCTTTGATGACACGGCATGATAACAATAGCTACCTCATGACGAGTTGGATATGATGCCACATGGAGAGTTCTGAGCACAGCCCACCTTGACATCAGGAAATGCGTGTTGTCCTGTTAACAGACTGGTAACCCCACAAGGGAATACAACCGTCAGTCACCTCCGGTCCTGCGTCCCAGTCACCGGCACCTGGTCCGGCACATCCTAAGCACTCAACAGCTATTTTTTCAGTAACTATACTCCTCTGTTTTTAAAGGTTTCAAGAGTTTGAGGAAGCCGCTCATGATTAGAAGAGTCAAAGAGTTAAGAAAGTACAGGGGTTCAGAAGTGGGGAGGAGCCAGGGCTCCTTTCTGGCACCATGACCTCTAAAGAAGTTGCTACCGTGGTTGGCATTTCTCAACGTATTATCATGCCCAGTGTTTGTTTATCACGTCCGATGCTCACAGCAGTCACCTCTTAGCCGTGGGGCATGCGTTCCAAGACCTCCAGTGGTCTGCAACCTGGGAGAGTACCAATCTCTCTCTCTCTCTCTCTCTATATATATATATATATATATATATATATATATATATATACACACACACACACACACACACACACACACAAGGGTTGTCCAGGAAAAAATCCAGGTATAAATGCCTCTATTTTTCATATTACATGACTGAATACTTTCTGGACAGCCCTTGTATACTGTTTTTTTTCCTACACCTACGTATCTATGATAAAGTTTAATTTATAAATTAGGCACAGTGAGAGGTGACCAAGAATAACTAATAATAAAATAGAGCAACTACAAGGACACACAGTAATAAAAGTTATGTGAACGTGGTCTGTCGCCCTCTGATAACCAGTCTGATAACCGAGGTGGTTACTAAGTGACTGAGTGACACACAGCGTCCAAGGAACAATTCACGTCCCCAATGGAACAGAGTGAAACGGCTTGCGAGTTCCCAGTGCTCCTCAGAATGGCACACAATGTAAGACTTATGAATTATTTATGAACTTGTCCATTTATTATCCTTGGACTGCAGGTGACTGCAGACAACCGAAGCCTCGAAAAGCAAAACTGCGGATGAGAGGGAACTTCTGGGCTCAGAAGCCCATGTGTGTACGTGTGTGGCTTCAGGGCCAAACATCTTCCATGCACATTGGATTCAGGTCTCTCACCAACACAACACAGTAAATTGTACAATCATTTCCCTTTTTCAGATGGGAAACTAAAAATCAGAAAGATTAAATAACTTGCCTGGAGTCACAGTCTGGACTGGAATCAAAAAACATGATCATCCTGAGCCCCAGATCTTAATTACCATAAGGTAGTGGGTGGAGAAGAGTTGGTTGTGTAAGATATTCCTGAGGCTAAACTGGGGGGACTGCAGTCCAATCTCACTTAAATCTAAACTGAATGGATTCACATTGCAGCCAGGGGCCCATTTTTCGTGGCTACAGGGCCATGAAAGTAAAGTTAACAAAGGTTTATATTCACAATGTGTCTTGAAGAAAGGTTAATGCTGAAATGACTCCTTCGTTCTGATAAATGCCTAATTCGCAGCTAGAGCATCTGGCCAGAGCAGGGGAGAAGGATGGGCACCACTGGTTTAAAACTCAGTCCCTCTTTGTACTTGTAGCCCTCACTAGAAAGGTCTTAATATTCCAAGATGGAGTCTTTGTTTGCACAGATAAGATTAAAATTTTGACTTTTTAAAAGGAGCTTGGCATTAAACCTAAGCAATCATTTGGACATTATTAATGCCCTGAGTTTTCCTGTCTTTGTTTAGGAGATTATCTTATGCTTGTGGACTCCCAGTTCAATGATTTATCTAAATTGGCTGTTATACTAGATGACAGCAGAGGGACTTGTTTGAAATTAGTTTCTGTCTTCTGAGGCAGAGCAAATTATGCACAACTCCCAGGAAATCACCTACTCTAATCTCCACTAGCACCGGCGCCAGAGCTGTCCGTAGCCACAGTCTGTCTGTGGAATCAGAAAGCTGAACAAAAGGGCCATGACTTCGATTGATGACACGGTCCCAATCCCCACTCTCCTGAACTGCTGAGAGAGGCAGCAGCTGTGGCCTTCGCTAACTGCATCTCTTTTCATGTGATCATTATCAAGAACTTCTCATCGCCCTGCCTGGGGACGGACTCTCTGCGTCCTGCCCCGCTGCCCGCCCCAGCCCGGCCCGCCCCGCCCAACGCCCCTGCTGGCCCCGCCCCGCCCCATAGCCCCTGCCAGCCCCTGTCCCCCCCGGCCCCGCCCCACAGCCCCCGTCGGCCCCGCCCCGCCGCCCCGCCGGCCCCGCCCCGCCCACCACCCCACGCCGGCCCCGCCCAGTCCCGCAGCGTCTAAACGAAATGGAGAGAAAATGTGTCCGTAAGCATGAAAACACGTGACACTCGAGGATTACTACTTTAGAAGGAACCACGAGACAAAGTCATCATCTTGTCCACGTAACTGTTACATCTAAAACGACGCGGGCTCCAAGTCTTGCGGCACCCAGTTCAGAAAAGGGGACGGCAAAACCATTTTACCGTTTCCCCCAGTTTTTCAGACTCAAACCTTTGGAGTCCTTTTTGTTTTTTAATCAGTAGACTCTATTTTTAAAAACAGTTTCTGATTTACAGAAAAACTGAGCAGATTCTAGAGTGCTCAGATACAACACCCTACAAATGGTTGCATGTATCAGGAACATCTATTAGTGGGCAACATTTGTTAAAAACTGTGGAGCCACTGCAATAAAGCTAATACCACTATAAAGTGAGTCATCATCTTTTGCTGATGGAGGGTCTTGCCTTCAATTTGCAAAAAGCACAACATCTGTGAAGCACAATAAAAGAAAGCCCAATGAAACGAGGTCTGCCCGGTCGTTGTTATTAAGTAAATTAGACAGGGTACATTAAGTTACACTGTGCTGTAGAGTTCAAGGAGTTCTGACAAATGCCTCATGGCGCACCCGCCATTACAGTATCACAGAATAGCTTTCCTGCCTTAGAAACCCTCTGCGTTCCAGCTATTAATGTCTTACTCCCTCCGCATAAAACACGGGCCTTTTTCCTGTGTCTGTAGTTTTACCTTCTCGAGAATGTCGTATAGTTAGAATCATATAGTATGCATCCTTTTCAGACTGACTTCTACTTAGCAATATGCATTTAAGATGTCTTCACATCTTTTTGCGTCTTAAGAGCTTATTTCTTTTACCGCTGAAAAATATTCTGTTATATGGATGTACCACAGTTTGTCATGTATTCCCCTACTAGACTGCCTCCCATTTTCAGTGATTGTGAATCAGGTTGCTATCCCAGGTGTGTACAGCTATGTGGGTGGACGCATGCTTTCAGCATAATTGGTTTAAGTATCTAGGGGTGGTGTTGGTAGATCACCTGATACAGTTAAGTTTCGCTTTGTAAGAAACTGCCAGTTTTCCAACGTGGTTGTATCATTTTGCATTCCTGTCACCAATTAATGAGAGCTCCTGTTACTCCACGTCCTCACCAGCATTTGCTATTGTCCTGCTATTCACTGTGTTGCTGTGACATTACAGGCATTTACAGTATAGTGACTCAGCAATGCAAAATCACACATGGCCTGCATTGGCATGGAGCTTAAATCCTAGGTGTCAATGAATAAAGGAAGGGAGAAGTCAATGTGCTTTTCCGATAGCAATAATACTTTATAAAAGATCTGAATGATAGTGGTGGTTAGGGAGCGTCAGAAGTACTTAAGGGAGACTTACCTGAGAAGAAGTTTAGACGGTGCAGTCCGCTGAGAGCTGAACGCTGTGACTCATGGGATGCTCTGTAGGAAGAGCATTCCAGGGAGACTGAATCCTAAACACAGGAGCCGTACGGTTGAAACATGCTCAATTATTTAAAAACCATGGACACCGCCACCCGGACCGGAATGTACTGGGTGGAGTGGGGTCTGCTATGACATGTATCTGGAGCAGAGACGTGTCGGGAAGAAAGTCAAACCTTGCTGGTGGTGGCAGTGCTTTCACTTTTATTCTAGATTCTTTGCAATGTCATTGGAGTAGACTGGCATTTTACAATATCTGTTGTTTTTTTATGTCTGCGGGGAATGGGCCTTTGAGAGCATGGGTGTGAGGAGAATAACAAGGAGGCTGTTGTCACAGTTCTGTGAGAGGTGGCCTGCATGTGGCTGTGGCAGAGGCAAAGTGTGGAGTGGGGTGGAGAGCCTTACTGTGTCTCATCCTTGAAGACGGAAGATTCAGAGCCCAGCTGCTTATGGGGTGGAGGTGGGAAAGGATGCAGGAGCCAGGCAGACCTGTAGGTTTTCTATTGGTCAGATTCTGGGTACATTTTTTTTTTAATTCATTTTTATTGTTAGACTTATTGGGGTGACATCTGTTAGCAAGGATTACATAGGTTTCAGGCATACAATTCTACAGTGCATTGTCAACTTGATGTATTTGAAGGCGGAAATAGATGTGGTGAAGAAATGAAGGGGGGCGGGCATCTGACAGAGAGGAGGGGACTGGAATGAAGACACTATCAGCTAAAGTGTGGCAAGTCCTTGGTGGCTTTTTCTCTCCTCTTTAAAGATGCAAAACGTTGACAATGATTTGCTAAAGCCTTTATATTCTATTCGCATTCAGAAATCTGGAATGCATGGAATACAGTGAGAGTAGATGAAGAGGCTGATTTGGCATGACAACTCGCCCTTACCTAACAGTCAAAACCATCACATTTTGTGCTTGGAAATAATGTGTGAATGTTCTGAGCAGTAAGAGCCCACTGATTACAGAGCAGAGCTCTTCCTGGAGGAAGGCTGGCTTGCCAATTGATAAGAAGCCTGTCATTCACGAGGAATGCTAAATAATGTCAGAATTGTCTACTCGCACATCTGAGTGTTGCTTGTTTATTGCCAAAATGTCAAATAACAAAATGAATTATTATTAAAAAATGGTACATTCATACATGAAAGGGTATAATCATATATGAAAATGTAGACCCTAGAAAGTTCTACTCTGTTCCATCTTCCTCTTTTGAAATCCTGAAAGGGTTCTGGTCAGGTTTTACTTTTGACATTTTTAGTGAAAGGATACTCAAATTTAGTGTATTTTCTATCCAGAGAATTTTTATTATAGCATACATCAAATAGAGTCATATTCTTACATAATATCTTGGGGAAAATAGACCTGCAAAGAATAAACTAGGACCTTCAGAATGAATTAAATGCTGATAGAAAGTCAATTAGGGGAGCAGAGGAATGGTTAATTCTTACTAGGGAACCAAAACAAGCTCATTGGAGTGTTTCGTGACACGCCAGTTGCCCGACCCCCTGGGTCCGACTCTCAGCACCGTTCGCAGTATTAGGAGGGCGTAGCTTGTGCTGCGTAACAAACACTCTCCCAGTCTCAGTGACCTCACACAAAGCACTACCCCACACGCCTCCCTCATATGAAATCTGCTACAGACTGGATAGCTCTCTAGGCAGCTGGCCTCCGCGGGGGGATTCAGCGAGCCAGCCCGCCGTGACAACCGTTTGATACCTTACCCTCAAAGACGCTCACCCGTACTGCTTCAGGGCAAGAACCGTGACAGACAACCATGTATGGAAAGGAGACTTTTCCAAGCCTCAGCTCAGGTGTAACACATCTTATTCCTGCTCACATTTTACCGGCCAGAGTCAGTCATGGGGCCCTACCCAATTGGAAGGGGGCTGGAGAGTCACTGTTTGTGTACCCAAGAACATAAAAGGGGCACAGGACATAATGAGCCCACAGCGTCATCCCTGCCACACTGCACACCACGCCTCTCGGGCTCCTGGAACATGCCGAGGGCTTACGGTACGGGGTGACCCACTCTGCACAGCCCCTGGGAGTTCCCAGAGGATACTTCGGGCGGGATACTCTGCCCCCCGAATGCTTGGCCACTCTAAGACGCCTGCTGCAATGCTATACTTCCTAAGCATTCGCTCACCCCTTTGGAAAAGTTGGCCATTTCCTCATGCGTGACCGCCCCCCAGCACATTCTACACATTTCCCCTTGGCATTTGTATCATGTCTTTCCTTTTTTCTTTTTTCTTTTTTTTTTTTTTTTGCCTTTTTTTTTTGTATGTGTGTAGCTCTCTAGATGGGAGTCGAACCCAGGCCGCAGCACTGATAGCACCGGAGACTTAAGCCACTGCACCACCAGAGAACTCCCTGTATCATGTCTTTCTTGTCTTCTGTGTCTTTCTCACTGGTTTGTGTGTTTTCAGTGGGTAGGTAGAAACAAATTTTTGTTGTTTTCTTACCTGTTTTTATCTGCTTTTATTTTTACAGCACTTGCAAAATCTCTCTCACACAATAATGCTTACTCAAAGATTGTTCAATGAGCTGAATTTGCATCTGAAACTTAAAGAATGAGAACATATATATTTTTTTAAATTTCCATTCATCTTCTTCTTCAAGAGTAGGTCAACAGGGGTCACAGTTACCATCATTCCAGACATACTGAAAGTGCCTTAATCCTCTATAGAACAAGAAGACATTTATGGTCGTTTTCCACTTGACCAATATCTCATTCTAACAGTTATTAATGAGAGTGAGATAGAGAAACTCAATTAGGATATGGAGATGATATCTCCAGCTAGAGAGAAACATCAAGAGTAACGAAATTGGGTTAAACTTTTATTCTCATGTCTCTAAGCTATAAAGAGCTTTCCTAAATATATGTATTTTTTCCTATTCTTAGCTTGAGAAATTACACTTAATTTCAACACCTAATTTAGTTTCATTTCAAATTTTTATTAAAACGCTGCAGATTCCCTTCCTCTGCTAATGCAAATAGTGTCTGGATCCCAAATTATCCCCGCCAGCACTTACTTGCTGGAAGACATTCTTTTCAACTATTTAAAAAGACATTATAACAAATCATTTAAAAGAAATGTATGATTTACATAGAGAAAACATAATGTTTCATTAAAATAAATTAGAAAAGTTTAGACCTGGAGTTCAAGCAGGGTAATTGGCCGTTACCTTGCCTATAGTTCTTTCACCTCCTTTGTATATTGATAGGTTAATTTTCTGTTCTGTTTTCTTTGAAGAAACTTATAATGGTCCAGAAAATAGTCTTTGTCTCTCTTTTGCATGTGTCTTCTCTATCCTCGACTAAATAACATACCAGAATCATTCTAAGTGAGAAAGGGCACCCTTAAGAATTATATGGGAAAAAACAGAAGAATTATGCTGGGATAAGAGGCATAAATAGAATTCTTCCAAATATGCTGAAGCACAGGAGACCCTATAGATAGCCTGCTACTGTGAGCTTTGTATTTTGTTTTTATTTCTGTTTTCCCTGTTCCTCTGAATCAAGTATCTGGGGCACCATCACAATGACAACTTCTATCACAGGTAGTATGCAGTCAGAAACAGTTTGCTGCTTCTTTGTTTCCTAGCTTCCTTGTGTGGGAATTTTTTTTTAACCAGGTTAGGTCAGACCAAACAATTCTGTATAAAAGGTACCAACAAGAGGGCAGTTACAGGGTTCAGAAAAACAGTTAATGTAGGAAGATGCTGTGGACTCAAATGATCAGCTTATCACTTCCTTAAAGGAGTGTGGCATAATAATAAAACAAAATAAAGCACTAGGCTGGAGGGTAGAGAATCCAAAAGGCTAGGGGCCGAGACCCTTCACCTGTGTGTCACCCAACACTTCAACACTCAGGATAATTTGAACTGCTATTCACTGATGTCATTTAGATTCCCGGTCTGTTCTGGGACCACAGTTAATGGGATCAGCATGGGACATGCAGGTAAATGTGGAGGCATGGGCTCAAAATGCAATGGTGCCACTTTTTCTCTAGCTAGGTGACTGGGCAACAGACTTCATTTCTTGTCCTTTTCCCTAAATAGAATAATCGCTCCCCACCCCTCCCCCACCCCATCTATCTACTAGGTTTAGGGTAAGGATTTATAGCAAGAGCAACAACTAGTAAAATAAAACTGATGATTGTGCTCATTCCTCATATGCTCTGTGCTAAGTACTTGGCTCAATCAGTCTTCACAACGGCCTTGTGAAACAGGTGGGATTTATTTATAGATTTCTAGATAAGAAAAATCTGTCTCAGAAAGTGGATCTACGTTTTCCAAATCTACCTAGAAATTACATCATGGAAGCAGGAATGATATCCAAAATTTTCAGACTCCAAAGCCCATGTTCTAGCTGTTGATGAGAAACTACTTTAAAAGCATGACTCGGACTACTATTAATGTGAACGTGTGTTAGGTTAGTTACTTTACCCAGGGATCTGATGACCCATGCTGCTCTCCTGGCTAACAAATGCTTGTGACATCGATAGTCCTTGGACATACTTAAAGAGGTGCCCAGCTCACTGTCATCTACACATACATATAACCCTTACATTACTGTTAGGGAGGCAGTCTCTGTATTCAGTTACGATAAACTGAAACTCAGAGTTGGTGACCCACCTGGGTGTCCAGCTTTACAGCTGACGGGAGACATGGAAACCTAACTCGAGTTTCTTCAGTTCAGCGTAGTGTTGGTCACATAATGAGCACTCGTTACATTCTAAATTGTATTATCATGCTATTAAACAGTAAGACAATGAAGTCAGCATGAGGGAAAGGGTTAGGGATGACACCGTACTTCCGATGTCCGTAAGTAACAGCAGAAGCATTTGGGGACACGGCAGTAGAAACATCCTTTAGAGAGTTGAAAAAGTAGCAGAAACAAAACAAGGACACGGCGAAGTCTAGGTAACGTAGGTTTAGGTGACCGGTCACTGAGTGGGCTTCCTAGGGAAGAAAGGCGACCTGCACACGTCAGGGAAGCCTCAGGACTGCTGGGGTCAGTGACTGAAGGGAAGGGGGAAAAGGGAAGGTGAGCCACAGGGCAGTCTCAGTGGAGTCCTCAGCTGACCTGACGGGAATGAGGGCCTAGAGGTGCCCCGAGGCAGGGGAAGGGGACTCAGCCATTACACTACCCTGCCTAGAGTGAGTGCTCGCCAGAGCTCCAGCCCGACCAAGTCCCAGCGTAAGCCTCCTGAGGTCACGCCAGTACCTGGGCTTTCCTGGAAGGCAGCGGTAGGGGTCAGCCCGCAGGAGGGTGAGCAGGAAGGGCCCGGGACCCATGCCTGTGGGAGCTAAGGCAGGAGCGAGTTTGGGCAAAGGTTGGCGTGCAGCTGCGAGCTCACTGGACATCCCAGCCCAAGAGGAATTCTTCAGAGCTGCTCTGATCTGGGGCGAGCAGAACTGCTCAATAAATCTTCACTGAATCAGTCATTGAACGTGAGTGGCCCCAGGAAGGTGACGTGACTTCGAGCAAGCTTGTGTTCTTCAGTTGTGACACCTGACAGGGTGCTGACAGCAAAAGTCTCTCCACTGGCAGCACTGCCAGCAGCCAGAGAACCAACTCATTCCTGAAAGCTGGGTCTGGGTGGCACCGTACGGTGTCTACTGCAATGTCCCCGCTGATGTTAAACCTGGGACTCGGTGCTAAGGCCTTCCCCGGGTCGTGCTATGTCTACTTCAAGATGATGCTCCTCCTCAGGTGAGAAGCCATCGACTGGTGTCAAACAGGTTCTTTTTTTCCTGCACAAATTCTTTCCTTTCAGTTATCCTTTGTATTTTATCAGGGTGTCAGCTCAATCTCCAATTACATGGAATGTTCAATCCTGAGTTAATAAAATCCACCATCACACTGTGATGACATTTACTGCAAGAGTTTCCCTTACATAAGGGCCTCTTCCCCCAGCCTCCTTGGGGTACTAGGGGAGGCCACTGAGTCATTACTGGAAGGGCTAACACACACACAGATCGAATATTCCCACCTGCACGTGTAAGAAATAAAAAACAGAACAAAACCAAAAAACTCCCCTTCTTTCTAAAGGATGAAACACTCTTTTAAATAACTGACCCAGATTGGCATAATTAAGCACACTGGGATCAGTTATACCTAAATATATCATCAAATTTTCCTTGAAACTTCTAGGTGTAAGCATTTTATAGAGGAAAATTTGTCTCCAAGAGAAGTGACTTTTTCAAAGGTCACTTTGACATGGGAATGGGAAGTTGAGGGGGATGGAGATTAAAGAGAACAAACGTTTCCGGTATTTACTCGGCACGAGCACTGCGATGCTTAGAGATTCCATACCACTTTATGTCACCTCAGGAGCTTCAGCGGTGGCCTCTTTCAGTGAGGAGAGAGGTGATGGCTCACTCAGAGCCATGGAAAACCAAGATCCCACCCACATGCTGTCAGAACCCCGGTGCACCCCACTCCTCTGTGTCGGTAATATTGGAGAAAACGGGTAACTCTAAGTTCCTTTACTTATAATCACAACCACAATCACAGCTCAAATGTGTTGTCGGTTTACACGTGGCCTGAGATGTGTCGGTATGGGACTTCCAGGGAGGCTGACCTGGAAGAAGAATGTCTCCCTTCCTACTTCTTGAATCCGAATGGATTAAAAATGTCTTTTCTCTTAGTAATTGATGATTATATATAGGACAGATTGTGCATTACTGTTGCAGCACACCCCTGAAAGTCCAATTCCTAAACCATTGAGTTCTGGCATTGTGCAGGTGACCTCATAACTGAGTGCATCGCTGCCAAGGGTCAGCACGGGGCCAAGGGTCAGCACGGGGCCAAGGGTCAGCACGGGGCCAAGGGTCAGCAGGCTGCCAAGGGTCAGCACGGGGCCAAGGGTCAGCACGGGGCCAAGGGTCAGCATGGGGCCAAGGGTCAGCACGCGGCCAAGGGTCAGCACGGTGCCAAGTACTGTTTACGACCCTCTACTCCCCATTCCTGACTCGAATTATTAGATGCTTCTCCAAAGAACACAGCAATTTTGCATGTCCTTAATGACCCATGAAGCCAGGGCCAGGGCTGTAGGGAGCTGGGAAGGATCGAAGCCTTGTCTCTCTCATGCCTCTGCACCCTATGTAAACCAGAGGTGTATGTGCCTGTATGTTTCTCCTGAATTCACCATGAGAAAGAGGAAGGTCTGCATGATTCTCCTCTAGCTTACCCTGTCTTCCGGCCTTTGCTCCTGCAGCCCCGCTTCTGGGCATGTTACCCTGGTCTTGCTCTGTCAGCAGTTACCTGGCATGCCCCACGATCCCCCAGGCCGCCTCCTTCCTATCTGTCACGGGGACGGGTGCCAGGACAGGACCACGCTGCACTCACTGCTTTTTGCCAGCACTGAACACAAAATCCACTGAGCTGAAGTGAATCAATCCATTTCCCTGATCAAAATCCTTATGCGGCTCCTTCTAGAATAATCCCCTCCCATATAGGATTCACGTTGTAGCAGATTACTTTTACTGATAAGTGAATCATCCCTATTAGGGAAAACCTGGAAAAGCAGAATCAGTACACACGCATGCACACACCCACGTGCACTCACGTGTGCGTGCACACGCACATGCACACACGTGCACATGCACATGCGCAGGCGCACACGCGCACATGCGCACACACATGCACATGCACACACACACATGCACACATGTGCACACGCACACACGTGCACACACATGCACATGCACATACACACACAGACATGCACACACGTCCACACACGCTGCAGGGAACTGGCTTACGCGATCCTGGAGCTGGTTAAGCAGTGTCTGTGAGCAACTTTTCCCCAGCGTGGAGCCCACAGGTAG
Organism: Lyroderma lyra; assembly: GCA_004026885.1. Classification (NCBI taxonomy): domain Eukaryota; kingdom Metazoa; phylum Chordata; class Mammalia; order Chiroptera; family Megadermatidae; genus Lyroderma; species Lyroderma lyra. The sequence goes on along the minus strand of PVJL010006454.1, from coordinate 70,471 downwards.
GAAAGGAATGTGGTGAGCAGGGTGGGACCCCCAGAGCATACACCAGGCCCCCAGTGGGTAGACTGAAGCCTGTGTGTGTTTTTGTTGCCTGTGAGGGAAGCTCTAACAGAGGTGAAGCCCAGCCCGCGCCGTAATCCCGTAGCACTGGGTCGGTGTCACCTGCAGGGCGTGCTCGCCTTCGCCCCGCTGCAGGAGGGCGGGGACCGGGCGCAAACCTACATCTCTCTGCTTGACCTCAGGCTCATGTTCCCAGACGCCATGGCCCACGACTTGCGAAGTCACTACATGACATATTGTTTGTCACTGGCGGTCACTGGTCCACCTCTTACTCCACCGAGCTTCTCTGATCATATCACTGGGGCTTATTGAGCTTTTTTCAGTGAACGATTTCTCCCATTGGCCCTAAGTCTTCAGCTTTGGCACATTAATTAAAAATGAAATGTCCTCATACGCAGATCTTGGTGCAGAGCACAGCATTCCTCTGTCCTTGAGCTGATGGATTCCAGTAGAAACTGCTTACCCAGTTCTCACTGTGGCCACTGTTCAGTCCCTAACTATAGAGCCTATTTACCTAATCCTGGCATCATGCCCTCCCAGAATATGATACCTTCAGTGCCCATGTTCCTAATATAATTTGTTTTCCAAGTGCCTCCCTGTTTTATTAATCCAAAATAAAGAGTGCTGATATTTAATAATGCATTCTTGGTTAGGGAATTTTCCTCAGATTGGCAGACTCTTTCCCTCCCACTGTACCCTATGGTCTCCCACTCCATATGCCAGAGCACATGGCATCCAAAATGCCAGCAGGTATGTGCCCTTCTGAGAACTCACGGGTGGCATGTTAGTGCACTAGGAAGACATTCGTGTCTCGCACTGGGACTTTAAAGGCGAGCTCTGATAACTGTGACACCGCTGAGATCTTCATCCCTCAAGCAAGAGACCAGGGCACTTTAACAGCAAAAGGAGAGCTCAATCTCATTAACCCCGTGCTTCCACGTGCCCCGAAGCTGCCCGCAGGCCCTGCTCCCACCGGACGCCTTCCCAGCTCTGAGCAGGCTGGATGCCCAAACTGGGTTAGGCCTGTTCTGGTTTCTGAGTAGCTGTTCTAAGTGCACAGGATTCTGGGAAATGTCCCAGGCAGGCCATGTTGCAAAGTCAGTGTGATGGGACAGCTAGGGTGGCATGGATAAGGGCTTCCCAAACTCCCTGAATCTGTCCACATTCTTTATGATGCCACCTTATCTGCATTTGTCTTTATTTAACTCAAATCTTAGTTGATTTTATTAAAAGAGTAAATTGTATGTTACCACTGTAAATAAAAAGTCATCATGACCTGCCATAAAGCACTCCATTAGAATATCCTAAATAAACATAATGAAAACAACCATTTTTATTTAAAGAGACCTTACTACCACACCATCAGGATTTCAGGATATTCACAGGGAGTAATAGTTGAAAGAGCTGTAAGACATGAACTCTCTGAGAAGTATTTAGGGAAATCCAACATCAATAGGAAAGACAAAAATGAGAACATTAGAAGATGTGATGTCGCTGACATTTCAGTTACAATAAAATTAAATGCAGTCCAAACTCCTAGTCAGAAAAACAAAACCTCACACTAAAAGCCTATGTATGCACTTCAGTTCTTAATGTCCAATACATCATGTTTAGCTTTCAATACAAAATTACAAGTCATGACAAAAAACAAAAAACAATACATATCTGAAGTGATAATGTAATCATTAAAACCAGACTCAGATATGACACAGATGTTGGAATTATCAGATAGGGGATTTAAAATAACTATGATTATTGTGCTAAGGGCTTTATTGGAAAAGACTGACAATATGTAGAAACAGATGGGTAATGTAAGCGGAAGTGTTAGAATTAAAAAAACATTGTAACATAAATGAAGAACAACTTTAATGGGTTCATCAGTAGACTGAACACCACCAAGGAAAGAGTGAGCTTGGAGATAGGCTGACAGAAACTTCCCAAACTGAAAAGTAAAGAATAAAAAGAAAACAAATTATAAAGAAGCCAGCAGAATGTCCAAAATCTGTGGGACGATTTTAAAAGATGTAGCATGTGTGTAATTGGAATATGAGAATGAGAAAAAAGATAATGGAACAGAAGAAATATCTGAAGTAATAATTTCCACTCTTTCTAAAATTAATGACAGAAACCAAACCACAGAGACAGGAAGCTTGGAGAATATCAAGCACGATAAATACCACCCCCCCCCCATCTACACCTAGACATTTCATATTCAAATTATAGAAAAAAGGAAACGTGTTGAAAGAGACCAGCGCTGGGGAGGAATGTTTTACCTGTGGAGGAACTAGCATAAGAATTACAAATCATGCAAAAAGGAAGAGAGTAAACTGAAATATCTAAATGGTTGAAAGAAGAACAAAAGACAAAACACCAACTTATACTTTTATATCCAGAGAAATTATCTTTGAAAAGTGAATGAGGAATAAAGACCTTCCCAGACAAACAAACACTAAGAGAATTAATTGCTAACAGATCGTCCCCATAAGAAAAGTTAAAATATGTTCGTCGGAGTAAAGGAAAGTGGTATGTCAGACACGCAGACCTACGTAGGGAAAGAAGGTCAGAGAAGAAAATAATGAAGGCAAGCTATTCTATTTTTCTTATTCTTAGTTGAATAAAAGATCCCTCCTTGTTTGTTTAAAGTAATGATAATGGAATTGGTAATTATAGCATATAGGTAAGCGAAATAAATGTCGGGGATGCCAAAAGGGATGGGAGGGAGGGGCCGAGAATGCTGTTATATGATAGCATGAATCGGTACGACGTTATTTGCTGGTAGACTTATATTAGTTTAAAGTGTATATTGAAAACTCCAAGACAAGCCCTAAAATTTAAAAAAATAATAATTATTATCATTAATAAGCCAGAAAAGGAGATCAAATGAGATCATATAAAATGTTCAATTAAAACTAGAAAAATCAGAAAAGGAGGGACAGAGAACAAATGCAAGAAACAGGAAAGTTACAAACCATGGTAAACATTAATTCAACTGCACCAATAATCATTTTGATTGAAAATGATACCAATTAAAAATAGGAATTATCAGAGTGGATAAAATAAACAAACAAGGTAACTATATGACGTCTATAAGAAATCCACTTTAAAATTCAAAGACACAGACTAATCAAAAGTAAAGAGATAAATCAAGATATACCAGACTAACGCTAATCAAAATAAATTATAATAACTACCTTAACTGAAAAGAAAACAGACTCAGGAGAAGGAAAATGATAAAAAAAATAAAGAGAGGTATAATATCAATGGAGTCAGTTCTCAGAGAAGAAATCACAATCTCGCTAAGCATGGAATACTGGAGAAATAATTCCCACCCATAGCATATTAACAATACAAATTGCTTTGGTTTGCAAGGTATTTTTACATAGATGAACTTGTTTATTTGTCTATCTATCATGGTAACACACTGTACAGATTACTTAGACTCAACAATTTCAAACACCAGAGCCAGGTTTTGAAGCCAGGACTTTAGTCTCCAAGTCCTCGCTTTCTCCTCCATCCTGTGCTCTTTCCAGTACCTCTTCTTTTATATAAGATGGACAATTCCTCTTCTTCTGTTCAATAACACCATCACCATCACCATCATCACCATCATCACTACCATCATCACCATCATCATCACCACCATCATCACCACCACCACCATCACCATCATCACCACCATTATCATCATCATCACTATCATCATCACTACCATCATCACCACAACCATCATCACCATCATCACCACTATCATCATCACCATCATCCCCATCATCCCCATCACCATCATCATCTTAATCTGTATTTGGTCTTATTTCTCAGCCCATGTTGCTTGGGAAAAGATCAAATGAGCAGTGCCTGCATATTTTCTTTCCCTGAAGTAGTTTCAAAGTTACGTGTTTCCTTGCTTTTCAATAAGATATATTTCTTCAGTTAGTTTCTTACTGGAATCATCTTCTAAGAAATACAGGAAGGTATAGCATTGAGAGAATCGGATATATTTTAGGTGCCTTTCCCTTAGGAAAAAAATGTAATCAGCCCCAGATGAATAAATAGAACCAGGCATAAAATCTCTGCTGTCACTCAGAAAAAATAGAACTCAGGCTTATCCATATTTTCAAAACTTTTCAATTCCTTCCAAGAAACAGTGTCAATGGCTCATAATGTGACAGATGAATATGATGAAGATTATAATTGTCAGTGCTAACATAAAATCTCTCAGGGTCCTTAAAAATAAATAAAATGTATATTATTTTCAGGGTATCACTGGGAGTATCAAAGCAATTTATTTAAATTATGCATTTGCAAGTTTAAGAAAAAATATTCTCCCACATATTAATATATTCACTATTATTTATTCAATGCCTGCAACGTGCCAGGAACAGTGCTGAATGCAGAGGGCAGAGAATGGCATGTCCCAACCATCCAGGTCTCAGCATTTCACAGAGTGTACTGCCCAATATCACCATTAGACAGCGGTTTGAAAATACAGGTCTGCATTCGAGTCTACAATAGTAATGACTGCCATTGACTTGGCATCACCTTTAGTGTAAGCTCTTTTGCAATGTATCATTTCATTATGTCAACATGTCACACAAGGACATTAATGTAAAAGAAGTTTAAGTCACTGATTCAAACCACAAAAAGGACATATTTCTTTTGTTTGCTTTTGATTGGTTTTGTTTTTTCTAATGCCAGAACAACCAACCTTCAACGTCATGAATACTCATAGACTAAAATAATGCTGCCAATTCTGCCACATACACACTGCCAAGGCCAAGGCCACACCGTGGCTGCCACAATTTCTACCCAGCTCTGCATCTGTCCACCCACCCACTGACCCTGCACACCACACTAATCAACAGCAGGGACGGGCCTGGTGCCCACACGGCAAGCCCGCCTCCAAGCGGTCTGCCGTGTGGCCACAAAATGGGAACTGCGGTGATGGAACCTTTGGATAATCCCGGGTGGTGGACTCAGTGGTCACAACCACATGCCGCATGCATTAGGCACGGACTACACTCACGGCACTGTACACCGGGCTTAACGTACATGACCTGGGTGGGGTCTTCGCCCAGCAAACAGCGCCCTTATTTCCCGCTGACACGCGGTAACACTGAGACTCAGGGCGGGCAGTTCCAAGCCCACACAGTTAAGGAGTACGTTTCCGTTTTAGCCAGTTCGGACCATTTCTAGAGTGACGTTCCTCGTACCTATTCTGACACGAGTGACGCACTGCAGTTCAGTTGACACGAACTACGCAGCATTAGCATCGGTTCCACGGGCTTAAGGGCAAGGCTCCCAGCAAGACTCCCCGTACTTGAGAAGTGAGTCACAAGTGGGGTCCCCAGGCCACCACACTGCTGACCAACTGGCTGTAATCACGGGAGGCTCCCACAATGCTCTGCGCACTCAGTAATTCTCTGAAAGGAAAAAGTAACAGGAAACGGAAGATAAGATGTGTTCTTGATTCCCTGTCCTCTGCCGGGAGGACAAAGGGCAAGATCAAGGGCAAAGGACATAAAGGATGCATGCGCGCCGGCTGCGTGGGGCCGAGCAGCCATCCGTGCACGTGCGTGGAGCCGGGGAGGGGAGCTGGGCAGCGTGTGGTGAGGGGGCTGCCAGGCGGGCACCAGCCGAAGGCTGGGAGGTGAATGACTGAATGAAACCATCCAAGTTGGAACTGAGGCTGTCTGCTGGCTGCCTGGGAGCAGCCCTTTTGGCCGGACCCAGTGGGCCGCCCCGTTGGCGGGGGGTGGGGGGTGGGGCGGTTAGCAGTGCTTGGCTAAGAATGATCGGCTCTTAGGTGGCCGGGCCTCCTGGGCCCGTCCGGGCAGAGGGGAGGAAGCGGGGCAGAGCCCTTGCTACTCCAGGAACAACCGCGGCCTTTTCTTACTGAACAAGACTATTGTGCCAGAAGCCGTGGGGCTTCGCTACCTAAAAATTCCCCAGCGCACCCTGGAGGTAGACTTCACGCTTCTCCTTTTACAGCAGGTAACCTTGACCTCGGAGAGGCTGAGCTCATTTGCCCGAGGTCCCAGGACCCCGCTGGAGGCGGCGGCCCGCTGACTTCCAGGCCCGGCCTTGTGGTTTCAGCCTGCGCCCCGCTGCGTTCCGTCCCTGCTGGCGTCCCGGTCCGCTCGGCCCTACGCTCTGTCCTCAGCATCGCTCCGCAAACCGAGCCGCTCAGCTTCATGCGACACGGGCCACTGCGATGCGACAGCCGCCAAAGCCAGCGCGGCCCGCACCTGCCGTTTGAGACGGCCTGGGGGTGACTGCACCACCCCGCGGACGTCCGAGCCCAAGGACTCCCAGGCGCTGCCATCTCCACCGAGAGCAGTGAGCAAGTGACACGTTTAATACTGGGGACACAAGTCGGGGACAGGGGCCGCCTCCGCGCCCTGCCCTTGGACCTCCCATGGTTTCATGTCTCCCGAGGTTCTGGGCCCTTCCGTCACGACTGGCCGGCTGCCTGCAACACTAATCTGATTTCTCAGGCAAACGCCCCCTGTTTCGTCCTCAGGTGCACACTTCCCCTCTCTAATCATCCCCCTTTTGCACCTTTAATTAACAAGGCGCTGTGATGGAGCAATCAAGCCTCTTACGATGATTACGTTTTACATGTCTGCTGAGAGAGCCCACGGAGCGAGCCGTTAGCCTGCAACGCCGGGGGCGCGGGCGCGACTGTGATCTGGGGGCCATGCAACATGGCCTTTGTGAAGTTTCCTACTTGGGTCGGTTTCCACCTTTCCTTCTGGTTCCCATAACTCACTTTCTAAACGGCAGACAGCAAAATAAAAAAAACAGAACCAGGATTGTCTTTAATCCCCACAACGTTACCCCGCGGCCATGTCCCCAGCTCTCTGCAGCTTGCAAGGCCCTCCTGTCTCCCGGGGCTCCGGCTGCCTCCCTGCAGGCTCCCCCTCACCCCACCACCTGCACCCTGAGCACCAGGCCCGCCCCGCGGCCCCTCGCTGGGGTCCTTGCTGCTCCGCCCATGTGGAACGCCCCCTCCCTCCCCACCCCCGTATTTCTTTCCTAAATTATAAATTACAAAAGGTAGCAGAGTTGTTAAGTTTTTATCTTGTTGAATAAGAGTCATTGCGGTGACCGCATTAATGGAACTGCAGGACAGTCCGTGTGTGAATGCTACTGGGAGGCACATTTTGTCCCAGCGTGCAAAGAGGTAGTAGTGGTTAGAGGTATTCCTAAATGAGGAAGACTCATTATGACGTCACGGGTTTTCTATCAGTGCGGAAATTCAAGATAAAAGTGGTTCTAACTTCCAAACACAGCCTATGTGCGCGTTGGTGAGTTCCATCCACAATTCCTGTTATAACGCCTGTTACTCTGTGAGGCACTTCGGCTGGCGCACAGAACATCCTCCCTGCCCACGAGCAGCCGACGTTTCAGTGCCGGAGATAAAGGGGCAACACGCCAGGGACATGCAGCACAATGACGCAGCGGGGTAAGGGACACTGTGTAGGCAGACAGTGCTATTACGGGACCTGAGAGAGGCAGCGACCCCCAGGGACCGGGACGACTTACCCAGGCGAGCGGCTTCGTGTTCAGGGAGCTGAGGAGTGAGAGGGGACAGACGAGCTGAACGAGAGGGCGAGGACCCTGTCTGCTCTCCCCGTACTCGTTTCCCTCTTCGGCTGAGCACCGACGCACGGGCCTGGGGCCAGGCCTGCTAGGGCGCTGTCGGGGAGCGCAGGTGCGCGCCAGGGCCTGACTTGCAGTTGGGCAGCAAAAGGACCGACAACAAACAGCATTCTCGTCTCTTCGTTGCTGCTCCTCCCGGTACCTCCCGGAGGCCTGAGGGAGGAATTACATAATCAGAGACCTTAAAGCCCAAGACATCGCCTGCGACAGTCCCCGTTTTGAGAAAAGGTATCTTTGATTCCTCCAAATTTATAGATGCGACAGCGCAAGTCCGGGGGCTCTGCGGACCCCCGGTCGGACAGAGGTGACCTAGTGAAGGGGGAGAGCCCCTCAAATCCTGCGACGCCGTGCTGCTCGCCCCCTGCGCGCCTGCTGGGAGGCATTTCCAACGGCCCCGCGGGGCTTCGGCCCCCCGTGAGGCTGCGCCTTAGTGTTTCTCATGTCGCTTCGGCTACGATGGCGTCATTTTACCTTCGGGTGTTGCGGAAGAGCCCAGGGGACGTTCAGATTCGGGCACAGCAGCTTGGCTGCCGCCGCACTAATCATGGGCAACGCGTCTCATCGCTGAGAGTACAGGACGCAGCCGCGTTCGGGGACCTGGTCGCTTGCTCTGAAGCAGGGCGACCCCGACTTCCGCGGAGGAAGGCTTTCGAGCAGCAGGACTTGGTGCCTCGAGGATGTGTGACGTACAGCACCACGGTGTGCGACAGCAGGAAGGCCAACTCGCTGCATTCCCAGCATCATTTAAACGTCCGGGTACTTACACCCCCACACCTTCAACCTGCCCGCTGGCCAGTCCCCACCCCTGAACGATCCCTAACCTTTTGATGAACCAGAGAATGACAATCTAGAAAGTGGTAACCACTTCCCAAGGGGTGTGGGTTCCAAGCAACAACTTGACTCTCTTGCTCTTGTTTGCTATTTCCAAAAGCCTTACAATACACCCGCCGGGCACGAGCGGATAGTGATTTGGGGACCACTGCTATCGGAGGACTTAAATAATAGATTCCTGTCAACATCATCAGGTGTTTCAGACAGCGGTGTGTTCCGACACACAGGTGGAGACTGGCACCCCCTGAGCTGGCAGCACGCAGGGTCATCGAGGCCATCAGTGGGAGTTTGGCTGTCACGCAGGCGCGAGCCTCCAGCCACAGGGAGGGAAGTCCCGGCTGGTGTCAGGGAGAGCCGAGTTAAAGGTGGAGAAGTAGGTGGTGACAAGGCAGAACGCAGGTCCTGAAATGGGGCGCAGGGTTACTCGAGCGTTATGAGCGACATCAAATGCTCTGTCTTGGAGTGCTTGAAAAACCCTCGTGCTCTTCGTGGGGCCTCATCTCAGAAACTGGGGTGAGGCTACGTCTCCACGTGGAAATCAAGTAGTTCCACCTCTGGAGAGAAGAAATGTGCAGGCACACAAGACCATGAAATGAGCAGACATGTTCTAATGTGGGTCAAGGGTGAGGTCACATGGGGAAGTAATTATGTTCATCAAGAAAAGGTACAATAAACTCAGTCAAATTTATGGCTTACTCCTACATACACACAGATATAAACCTGTGCACATAAAGACGTGCATATAGAACAAACGCACATAGGAGCCTGCACATAATCACGCGCATATGCACGTAGAGATAGCCCTGCGTCACACATATGTACGCACACACACATGCACATATGTATGTCTATATTCACATGCATGCAGGCACACATATCCTCGCACACACATACTCATATATATATATATATATTTACTGAAGTGAGAGATGATTTTACAAATCCAATAATATGTGACTAACTCCCACAGTTAACAAGCATTCTCAGACACATTATTGCATTGACACAGACCATTTGGATTAAGCTCCCTCAGTATTGCAGTTACTGAACCCTCTCTCCTGGGGTCATGGAACACCTGGCATGAGGCTAGCCAAGCTAAGCAGTGCCAGGGGAAATTCCGATTACAGTTTAAGCAGTTGGAGTAAAGTCCTGGGGTGATTACAAAAACAGAACTGTGCCCAGGACAAAGAACACAAGATCATGCCCCAAACCCCAAATATGCTGACCGGTCCAAGGAATGATGTATTGCTATCAGGAAATAGAGGTCATAGAGAGATAAAGAATGGCCGAAGAGGAACTGGTAGAAAAGGCAGGCTGAAGAAAGATGATCCATTCCACGTTCCGTCCTGAATTGGGGCCCCGGTCGCCACCCCCTACCCCACTTTGTCAGTCCCCAGCCACAAAGTTTGCATGGACACTGATCTGAGAGGAAAGCCCAGGGTTTGGGTCATACAGCATTTCTCATCATTTCTCATAATTTGGAATGAGCTTTGGTACTATCAGTTTCATATCAGAATTAGTTTTATGAGTTAAAGTGACACACACAATTAGAAATACCTCTAGTTTTAATCCAATTTCTAGAACTTGAGGCTTTAAAAATACTTTGCTTTAAATAAAAAGTGGGAAACTGCCTCATTTTTAAGTTAAATCACAGCAAGGTGCTCTCTTCAAGCTGGAGAAAGGTGAAGACATATCACTCTTAGAAATATCTATAGCTCATTAACTATTGAAACTCCCATTACGGGTACAATGCATACTGTACACCATCAGCCTGAAATAAATCCTCTTCTCTGGAACCCGACTGGTAATCATTTAGCAAGAGAAATGAGTCCTTCTGGGAAGTCACCTCGCAGCCAGCACCTACATTTCATTAGCTGAACGCAATAATAAAATCACAACCTCAGTGCAGGCAGGAGGAGAGTGGTTTTCCCAACTTCCCCATTTCTAACCAACAAGGAAACGCAATTCTAGAAGTTCAGGTAGCCTACCTAAGGCAGCACGTAAGGTTAGTAGAGTATCTCAGGCTAGAGGCAAATTATTCTAAATTTAAGCCAATGGTTTCCCACAATTAATGTGGGGGAAAGAGTACATCTTTATGATTTTTTTTAAAAATTCAAGGTCATTAACTTATTTGAGTCTTATGTAAAAATTAATGGTATCAAATATCGTCGTTGGGCATTTAAGCACAGATCAGACTTTATTCGAGACTAAATTTTAACAATGGTCGCATATATATCCTGCGGGAGGCTGCATTATTTTTACGGATAATAAACCTCACACGCCTTCTTCCAGGGAGCCCCCTCTGGAGCCTCCCCACCCGCGCCCTACGTTTTTGCCATTTTACGTCGTTTGACTCGGTGGGCGCTGGTGCTCACCTTCACTAGCCGCACACCCACCAGCGGGTTCCGCTCTCAGAGACACCGTTTTCTTCTCTATAAAACCACCTTCTTTCCTACCTCCTTCAAAGCATTGTTGTAAATAGCAAATAAGAAGATGAGAAAACACACTATAGCTTTTAGCTGCAAATAACTTTAGCTTTTAAAAGCTGCTTTGTATACTAAAAGATACGTCGGAGCCAAGAGACTGGAGGAAGGTAGAATGTGGTTTACTATTGCACTGCAGTTGGAAATGGTCATGGCCTGGTCCTGGGAATTCAAGGAAACCCATGGACGAAAGGTACACATTTGTTTAAGGAAGATGGAAGGGAGTGGCTCGTTGGATTTTAGAAAGAGGACGAATTTAAAGATAACCTCCCTATTTCTCAGTTAGCTCAAAGATCAAGTGAGAGGAAATAAATTGAGGTTGGTATGCAATAGTTTAGGTTTATGTGATGTATGATATCTCAGTCAAAATAGCCAGGAGGTTCAAACAATGCGTACGCGAGTTCTTGCTAATAACCTAGAAATGGGTGCTGACAGCCTCCGAAGACAGCAGAAACTTGGAGTCATAGTAATCTGGGGGTGTCTGCCTGGCGAATCAGAGTTCTTTAAATGTCTCCCACCCAGCAGTGGGCTAGCAGCAGCCTTGAGTGTAGGGTGGGCCCGTGAGCCAGGCCACAACTGACCGCTCGGCAGGTGGGCAACTCATCCACACTGCCCCCCAGTCCCCTCCTTAAGCACGAGAAGGGAATCCAAAGAGAAAAATCAGACTTCCAGTGTGCTCAGATGTGTAAGAATCAACTAAGGAACTGTGAATGCCAGTGTTTTCTGTATGAACCACAGTCAGTGCAGAGACAAATCGTAGGCGACAGCAGACTGTCTGGAGTCTCAGGCAGGGATGTGAACATCGGGCTGAGAGCCTGAGTGCCCTCTGCAGGCAGGACGGAGGAGGGCGATTTCCTGTCCCAGCCTGGGCCCGCTGTGCTTCCTCGTGCCTACGATGGCACTCACCCTGTGGCAGCCGAATCACGGCGCGTGCCGTAGGACGCCGTCCACGAAAATACGGCCATGGCCCGTTCCTGAGTCCTGTGCTATGGCAGCCATTCAGCAAGGCCAGACCCCTCCATCACGGACTCTCTACATTTCCCGAGTGGCTACCTGCTCTGCGACAGCTACTGTCGTGGGTTTTAGGGATAAAGGACTGAACATGAAAATGACAGTGTTGCCTCAGGTACCCCTAGTTTTGCGGAGGAGGCGTCTACGGAAACAAACTCAGCAAGTGTTTGCAAGCTGGGAAGGCGGGTTGTCAGTCATCCTCCTAGATAAGACGAGGGTCAGGAGAGAGAGGAATGCTAGAAAAATCGGAACAGGATAGCATGGATGGGTCCTGGGAGGTGGGACCCTTACTAGGTAAATGCAACCCTCCAAGTGGATCCAGGGCCAGAAGCAGCCTGGGATGTGGGGTGACGAGCTTCGTCAGTCAAGTGGAAGGCTAACTGGGGGGATGCACTTGGTAGGACATGATTCTCACAGACCTGCTCTGATGAGATCTCCAAAGCCTGGGGGCTGGCCATCCCCTGAGCGTCTAGTCGTCTGAAGACAACGTCCCTCTGAGTTTGGCACCTGACAGGTGCTCAGTAAATAATACTTGAAACAAAAATGTTTGGGAAAGAAATGAACTCAATGGGCAAAGGGAGAGGAGTTGGAAAAAACAGCAGGAAGAACTGTGAGAAAGGCACGCTACCTGTCCTAGAACGCCGAGGAAGGCCCCTGAGGAGGTGCCACGCAGCAGCAGTCAGTAACAGGCACTGACCCATGTCTTTCTTTTCCAACTAAATTACTAAATTACAAATCAAAATTATGTCTCAGAGAAGAGACTTTGTGACACATATTAGAGCAGAGGGTTGATTTCAGGAAGAAGTTAATTTTCAGAGATGGAACTTTTGAACCTGTCTTCATCAGGGAGCTCCCTGACTGCTGGTTCCTACCACTAAGTTAGGGCCCCCACACTGGGACAAGAGTCATCTTCCGATGAGAGTTATTTCACTGCCTTATTGGGAATATCATCGGTTCCCTGCTATTTGCCATATAAAATCCAAAACCTGTATCCTTCGTCCAAGGCCTTGGAGAATGTGAGACCAACGTACTTTTCCGATCTCGTTTCTTCACTGTTTACCATAAAGCGAGAATTTAACCGGCATTTTTTGAACATCAGGTGCGGAGCTCAGGTCTGATATGTGACATGTGACCCGCAGGTAAGAGAAGAAAAGGCTTGTACTCGGAACCACTGTACACGTGCCGTGAGGTCGCCGAGGTCTGGGCAGCCAGGTTCATCGCCTGATAGCGTCACCTCTCCGTGCAGCCTCGCCCGGGCACCTTGCACACACAGCCGCTGGGGCTCTAGGGAAGGGCTGGAGGCGTGGTCATCCGGGACACGAACAGGTGCTTGCACGGCACGATGCCCATTAACTATGCGCCCCGTGTTTCCGGCTGACGAACCCATCTTCCTCATACAGCTTACTGCACCCCTTCTACTGTCATGGAAGGCAGATTGAAAAGACTCATGCTTGGTTATATTCAATTAAAAATAAACAATTTGAGATTAGAACTAGAAAAAAATTGAAAATATATTTGAGTCCAATTTTTTCTTCTTTCAGGAAAACAGAAAAGAAAGAAAACAAAAAAGAGATAAAAGAGCCAAACAAAAACTGAGTCTTGGAGACATGAACTGATTTTGCCAAGATTACTGCCTGGGCTTTCTGATCGGAGATTGTTAACTGTGAGAGCTCCAGGCCTCACGCCGCTGTTGGGACCTGCCTCCAGCCCCTTCGCCCTCGGACTGCTGGCTGGCAAAGGTGCCCTCAGCACTCGCCCCCTCGACCACCCCGCAGAGCCCACACGGGCCCTGGCTGCCTTGAATGGAAAGAAGAGTAGTTTACACGGCTCACACAGACCAGGCGCTGATTAGAGACGGTCACGTGCGAGGGCGCTTACGCGTTTGTTCTGTAACTGGGACGAGGGCCCGGGTCAGCACAACAACCCGCTTGGGAGGTGGGACAACGGTCCAGCAAGGTTAAGGTGACCAGTTCTGCAGTTCCTTTCAGTGAAGGAGATGAAATGATGTTTCAAACAGTCCTAGTCTAAAAAGTCTCAGGACTTTTAGTCCACTCATTCCCGTCTGGTTCATTCCGCAAGTCCCCCTGGAGTCCCTGAACAGGGCACAGGTCCGGGTCCCCTGTTTGGAGGATCTCCGAGAGGAGTGCGTGGGGAGAGAACACGCAGATGCTGAGTAGGGAGGAACCCCAGGAAGGCACGACGGAGCTGTGCCCAGGGAGTGTGTCCCCAGGAGAAAGGGAAAGACTGATGTCCGGCCACCGGTCTCCAAGCTGCCACGCTGCGGAGCCCCACACGGCCCCGCACTCCGAGGCTGCGCAGCCCGCACCTGTCACCCACGGGGCCACCGGGCAGCACAGGGGGTGCCCTGCGTTCTGAGGCCATGCGAGAGGCCAAGTGCTGCCCAGAAACCCCATCCTACACGGTCCTCCCTTCTCCCCGGATAACAGCGGCGCGTTTGCGAACCACTGGTCTTCGCTAACAAATTGTAACTGCGGATTCTTCTCTCTCGGGGACACCGGCCACTTTCATAATGCCACACGCCACACATCAGGGCCTTAATCTATGTTCTCCTCAGAGTGTGTCAAGTGCAACTAAATTATAATGTCCTCAGAACACAGTGTATTGGATTTCAAGATAAAGCAGATTATAGTAAATATTAATCTTTTCAAATTGATAGAATGAAATATTAAAGTGTTTCAAACATGAATTTTAATGTGGAAATTAAATCTTTGTTAATATTTCTAGTGTTGGAGCATCGAGGAGTCAGGTGACAGGACGATTACTCAGAGGTTACAGCTTATCTCAAGTTGCTGATACGTTAAATTGTTAGTCTTCTGTGCAGAACTGTGTAGAGAGAGCCTTTCTCCCAGGGAAACAAGGAAAGCCAATCGATCAACTGAGATGGACGGCACCAGTTTAAAAGGACCCTCATTTTTCTGTTTTTGAAATGCAGTTCTCTCCCTCCTTAATTGTTCCTGGATGCTCATAACTGCGCAGTTACTCCATGTACGATTTTAGGTGAGAAAAAGAGCTTGCCTAATGAAATGAATGCTACTTGCAAGGAGTTTATGATGGTCACCACAGTGTCTAAGTCAAAAATGTAACTTCAAAAATGTCTATTCCTAGAAAATTCACATGGAACAGGGACACAGATCACCTAAAATGTCCCGAACAGCCCAGGGTACGGGCCCTGCTATCACGCACCATGTACAGGAACTAGAGGGGGACGAACACCCACAGGATTCTAAGCTGCATGGCCTGCCCCCCACCGCCATGCCGTCCGCCTTGGCTAAGTCAGTGTCACAGGACGTGAGGACAGAGCTGCTTCCCGATCCACCTCGCAAGGCTGTGACCCAGCTCAGGGGATACGCAGGGGGAGACCGCGCCAACTAAAATAGTCTAGGGGAGTGTCGGACACCAAGCACCCCTGTGGTAGACTGCTTACAGATGGAACTATGGTGGAGGCAGAAATAAAAATGGGGTGTTTGTATAAATCTCCTTCCCTGACTGCAGGCGTGTGTGCTATTACCAGAGGAGTGATAGCATGTTTCACGTCGTTTTCCTACTTAAAATTCCAAGTCATCTTTCAAAGCCAGCGCACTTTTACACAAATGCACTTCCACTGCTTTTAATTAAAATTAGGTTTTGTATTTGACTGCCTCTGTACTGAACAAATAATTATTTTTAATTAAAAAAATCAAGAAATACAGTGTATTTTAAATGTGTGTTGTCTCTTCCAAATGTGGCTAGTATGCCAGTGCTTAATTAATACAGATAATCATTTTAGCAGACACCAAACGACTTACTAAACAAGTAATTATTTACTGTGCTCTTGTCTTGCCCTGAGCTAGCTTTTATTTTTAGGTGCCTCGTGGACACTCAGCGTGGAGTGCCAGCAAGGACCTGCCCACAGAAATCTCAGAGCACGATTCGGCATTTCTTATCGTCTCAAAAACATGTTTGCGTGCTAATTTAAAAGATGAAATCATGTAACATTAAAAAGGAGGTGCAAAAATTAAAGATCACCAGACCCAAGAACAATGAAATGTCTGTGTGTGCGGATGTTTGGCATCTGAGTACACATAGCCTGCGATGCCGAAGGGAGACAGGAAGGTGGACTCGTGTAGCCCCCTCAGCCTCCGACCCTGACCTGAGCCACAGGAGCCTCTCCCTGCAAACAGGAGGCCCCGCCGCCTGCGGCCCAGGCCCCGCCGCCTGCGGCAGCCTGCCTTCTCCCGCAGAGCACAGGAGTCAGCCCCGTCACACGGCAGAAGACAGGAGGGCCATGCAGACTGCTGACGCTCCGTTGTCTTCTCAGGCAGGGAGGTGGGCTCAGGGAGACCAGGACTGAAACAAAGGCCAGTACATGGACGACCAAGCGTCTGTGATCCCTCTCTGTCATCACCGATACATCGATACACGTTGCCGTTATCCTCAAAATATGCCCCGAATCCTGCCCCTTGCCATTATCTACCTGGCTGTGACCCTAAGAGGTAGCCACTGTCATCTCTTTGATCATTTCCTGATGCTTGTGTCAAACTTGCTCCTACAATTCATGACCTTTCTAGACCACTGTGACCTTTCTCAACTCGAAGTGAATCATGACATGCTCCTACTTAAAACGAGCTTGTGACTTCACAGTGTACATAGGGCGACATGCAAACTGCTTCCAGGGACGGCTTCCAAGGCCATTTATCCCACGTGTGATCGTGAGCATGTCACTATTATCATCTGTAAGGCTGCTCCCAGCTCTGACCAAATGTCTCATCCATCTCTCTGCTGCGCTGGCCACACTCACCTTCTCTTTGCTCCTCGACACAGAGCAGCAGTGCCCTCTGCCTGAGGGCACTCGCTCCTGATGCATCGGATTCTCCTGCGTCATCTTCCAACATGGCCTTAGGATCCCATCTTAAACGTACCACGTCAGGGGCCTTTCCATGATGTGCCCTACGAAGTGCCTGAGGGTCACCAATCCCATTATTTCCCATCGACATTTTCAGGGTTTATGATTTTATTACGATGATGATGAGTATCTGAGATCATTTTGATTTATTCTTTATCTTCCCCAAAAGAAATTTAGGTGCATAGAGACTCATCATTGAGTCGTCATTTTTGGGGGGCCGGGCAGGGAGTGGATTCCCTGGCTGGGAATTGAACCTGGGCCGCAGCGTTGAGAGCATCGAAGCCTAGCCACTACACCACCAGGGAACCCCCTAGGTCCTGTTTTTTATTCCACTCAATTACTCATTGACAAGAAGAGATCAAATAAATGTGTTCACTCCAATAACAGTTATCGTTCTAAGAAATACTGACTGCTTCTGTACACTGGTTTGGTTATTTGGCAGGATGGTAACTGTCACATGGGAAGCACCCACAGCCTTACAGATGATAATAGTAACATGCTCGAGACCATACAGGGGATGAACTCTAGAATGAGATTCAAAAACCAGATCCCCAAGCCCTAAGTTTCTAGTTAGGGAAAAAGAAGAGTGAGGTGCACAGGGAATCTTAAGCAAGAGCTTACAGTTTTCAGACTAAAGGGATAAAATTTTACAAGGAAAATAAAGATAGCCTGATGGTAGAAATCTTGTTTTATTATTCGGTTTTCTAGCCTTCATCATCAAACCTGGTATACTCTGTATTGTGGTAGTGTTACATTAAAACTGCAGAAGGTTAAAAAAAATGCAAGTAGTACAAAGGCCTTCAGCCTAGAGCCCTTTTGAAGTCTCTAAATATTTTACAGGATTTATTTTCTTCCCTCATATACATTCCATTGCCTTTAAGAGTGATACATATATAGAGATGATTTCCCATCTTTTTTTCTTATTCAGATTTAATTCTTTAATGTTTCAATCTCGGGCCTCCAAATTTGCTGTCAGTAGGTTTCCTAACACTGATTCAGCAAGGAGATGTCAGTGTTGCTTCAAACTGCCTTGAGTGGGAATTACAAGAATGTTTCTCCAGAGAATACCTGAGGAGTAGATAAGAATGATGATGTCAGTACTAACAGCTTCCCTTTATTGAAATGTTGCTATGTGCCAAAGCTGCACTAATAAGAATGTATGTTTCTATTTATTCTTCAAAACAGCCTTTGAAATATGCATCATTCGTGTTACGCAGATCAAAGGGTTAGCTAAATCACTAACTTACATAACCGAACAGTGCAAGAGCCAGGTTTGAGCCACGGAACATCTGCAAGCAAAGCTTACTAGGGCTACTGTTACAGCTAACAATAGCAATAAATCAGAGACAGTGGGAAGAGGAGGAAGGGTGGAGGAAACAGGAGGAGGAGCTGAAGGTGAAGTAAAGGACAGAGAAACATCACACAAAGGATGTGGCACCGATTTTCTCATTGAGCCACAGGCATTCGGTGCAATGGGCAAGTCTCGATGGGTGCCAGGCACGCCAGGAAGCAGCATTAGGGAACAAGTGTGCAAAGATAAGACAGGACCCGAAAGCATGCTGCCAGCCTAGTCCGGGCTGCAGGTGCCTACGGAATGCCAAGGCCCCCGGAGGCCTGTGGACATGGAAAATCTGAGTGTGGGTGGGGTTTGAACCGTGCGGCTCAGGAAACTCTAACGTGGATGTCCATGGCGGCTATCAACCACTCCGAGAGCAAGTCACATGGTGGGATCGGCCCCAGTTGCAGATGCCAGTGTGGATGGCAGTACTCAAGGAGATGCTTTACTATTTACTTATCAGACAATCGTGTTTGTTTAAAGAAACAGAAAAATAGCAGACTGTGAGCACTATATGTTACACGCAGCATTTATTAGACACTGAATTTCACACAATGTCTCTGGGCTGTGGCAATGTCTATCCAAAAATCTCTGGAAAAGATTTCATCTTCTTACCCCTCCTCAAAGCATCTTACATCTAGAAGGAGCAAATTAATGAACATGAACAAATGGGGGGAAATGCTCTCATGTGTCCAAGAGATGGTCATGCCATTCAGCACAGAAAACTTTGACATTCTCAAGAAATGGCTGGTAATAAAACTTGTCACTGCCTTGGCCATCTTGGGATCAGATTGCACCAACTGTCAGCTGAGAAAAACATAGAAAGAAATACAGAGAGCTGAGAGTCACGCCCTGTCAGCATCGTTCATCTAACCACCTCTGGACCACTGACTGTTCAATAAGGCTAGGGGCTCACCTCGTAAGGGACAGGTTCCTTTTGTGTGGCCTGGGTCATAGCAAGGTGGGCTGGAAGACTAAGTGAGGAGGCTCCTGCCGCGGCACTCGCCGGCTTTCTGACCTTGAGCCTCTCAATTTATGCACAATCCTATTTTCTTGTGGAAACAACGAACAACAAAGTGGGCACCATCATGGAACTGAAAAATGAGACTGCTTAGAGTTCGTTGAACTCAACTTGAAAGGAAAAGGCACAAAGGAAAATAAAGGAAAAAAAAGGTTTGTAGAATTCTCTCCACCACCTCAGGGGCTATGATGAAGTATTTATACATGTTCGGCACTTAATCTTCGTAATGCAATGGAATATATATTTTTATCTGCATCATATATGTAGGTAAGACTGGAGATTCAGGTCATTTACAAACAAGTTTGCCTTGTTGGTAAGTTAGACCCACTTGGATTCCAAATCAGGCCTCACAGAACCTAAAAACCCACAGCATTGGTCCACATACTACATACTTGAAAGGTATAGTGCCAGGTGCTGGGGGCTCCCCAGAAGGTGAAAATCATGGAGAAACAAGGAACCAGGGAGCAAATACTGCACCTGGGATCAGAAGACTCTGAGGTTTTGAACTTGGCTGCCATTCGTTAGTTGCCATTTTGGGTAATTCACAGAACTCTGAGCCTACATTCTCATGTGAAAAAATAAGGAGATAATAGAAGCCCTTTTATATTGTAAGAGCCACAAATCCAAAACCAATTGAAATGTTTCATACAAGTAAAACATATAATACATAAATAGTAGTTATTTTTAGTGTGAGAAATAAACACTGGCATAATAATAGTAATAGATCAATATTTGTTATGCCTCTCCTGTATTAATGATGATGCTATGTGTTCATATGTAACATCCAGTTTTAAGTCTTATTTGCATCTTATCCAAGAGGACATGGAGAACAAATTTTGGATTTTTTAACCTAAGAAGTTAACATAAATTGTACACCTGGGACCTATGTAATTTTTACTAATCAATGTCATCCCAATAAATAAAATAAATAAATAAATGAAATTAACATCCATAGTAAAAAAAGAAGAAAAAAGAAGTTAACATAAACTCCAACAAATAACATAGGCTAGTAATTATTACACTTGTTGAATGTATAACAAACGTCAGGAAAAAACCTTACAGGGAGGGGAGAAAAGCCAATCGATCAATTTTGGGACCCTCACCGGTTTCACGGGAGCAGAACAACTTTTGATTATAGGTGGATCAACAAACAGGTCTGCTGTCAGCCTCGTCACACTGGCTTCTGGGGACACGGCGTTTCCTCCCTGCATAGATGTGTTCTGGTGTTCTGGACTTGGCTTTGGGACCCCTGGAACCACCCCACGTGACTGATCATGTGGGTCTGGATTACACAGGTCTGTAAACTTCAGGAAGAGTTTTTGAATGGCGGGGGCAGCTTCCAGCTGGGAGCAAATTCGGAGCAGGTGCGACCTGGACTCAGTCCAAGGAAGTACCAAGCCTGGTTAGCGAAGCCAGAGAGGGGGCCACGTGCTCACTCGTGAGCATTTTGCAACGTCAAGAGACCCATTGGAGCTTCTCCTAATCAAGCTTCCTCTTGTTACTATGACCTGACGATAATAATAATCTTGGAAAAGTCTTTAGTTAATTCGGACACTCTTCGCTTCACCTACCTATCCATCCATTTATGTGTGTGCTGATTCCTTCATTTAGCAAGGGTGTGTTTTAGGCTTGCCAGGTTAAGATCTGGACATAAAGAGAAGGGGAACAAGGGCCAAAGGTGAAATGAAACAAGTATGCAGCCCCTTCCCAGTCCCCTGAGGTCGCTGCTTCCTCTGTTCAGCTCAGTGCTTTACACGTCTTGCGAAAGCCAATTTTCACAACACCTGGGTGAATTCAGCTTCTTAATTCAGAATGGGATTTCCTAGACCAGACACATTTTAATCTAATGACCTTCTTAAAGGACATACTAGTCTTAATCTGGTGATGAATACACTCAAAGGTCTCTGCTCCTCTTACAAGACCTGTGGACTGTCCTCAGTCCTCTTTTGCCCACAGCTCACAGATGCCCATCTTAATCGTATGGTTTTAGGCAACAAGTGCAAGGACCATATGCCATTTCTCCTAAATCTTGAGGGTCCACCTCACTTTATTTATTCAATCAATCAACATTTATAGATGACAACTATGGCAGACACTGCTAGGCCCTGAAGAGATAGACAGAGATAAACAGAATGGATATAGCTTGTGTCCTTATGAAGCTTATTTATTGCAAAGACATGCATGCAGTATATACTTCTACATAATTACTTTATTAATTGAAAATGTGCAAAGAGCTATGATTCCAAAGATGGTAGGAAGAAACAACATTCGGTTACGCTCTTATTTCTTCCACACTCTGCATCTTGACTCTACCACTCTATCAGTTGATTTGATACAACTCCTCCTCTTTGGGTTTTGACATTCAACTACTTTTCCAAGATTAGGGCCTGGAATACTAGTTGCATACTCTTACATTGGAGATTCCTAGCAGAATACCCTGGTTCCAGCCTCCTGGGACTGACTTCTTCCAGAGCCATGGACCCACCCAGCAGTGGAAGGCTTCAGTGCTCATAGGCACAGAATCTGAGAGCCACTAGAAAATTTAAAGGCAAATTGGTCTAACAGTATATAGTCTGGGTCCTTGGATTGCCAGAGAACATCGAAATAGAAAAGTATAATTTGCATTACTTAAGGTAGCTTTTAAAACAATGGCTATAAAAATGACAATAATACCAATAATAAATAACATTGATTTAGTGCTTTCTTTTTGCTTAGCACTGTTGCAAGCTCTTTATCTTGTTTTTCTCATTTAATTTTCATATCAAAATTATGAAGTAGCCACTTAGCCACTATTAGAATACTCATTTGGCTGAGTAAACTGAGGCACAGGATGACAACAACATGCCAAAGATCACAGAGTCAAAGGGTAGGAATTTAAAACAAGATATCTGACTCCAGAGCCTTTTATACTATATAACTTACCAAATTTATTGCGAACAGGTTATTCATATTATATAACAATTCATTATTATATAATAATTACATTTCGTGAATGGAATTGGATCAACATGGCACAGTAGCACACTTATTCAGGAGAGCAAAGTTTTTACTGGTAGGGATGTATATTTTTAGGCACATTCAGAAAACATTATTCTCTGCTTACTAAATGCCTGGGAGTAGAAATTTGAAAAGATGTAATCGTCTTTATTTTTTTGGAATTAGAATCTGAAGCCTAAAGATTTTATATAAATTACCCAGATGCTCATGAAAATTCAAAACATGGTCTCTGATTTTTAGATTCGCATTCCACAGATTAAGTAGATAATTATACCTTAAAACAAAATTGAAGTGTTGATTTTAAAAATCTAATATAATAACCATGGATTTATTTGCGGGAAGCCTCACATTTTTAATTATGGAAGGTTTTCATGAATGATATAGTAGTTATAATGGGTTAAAACTTTTGTAACCTTCTACCATGTGTTAAATGGGAAGAGGGCAATCTTAGCCCAGGAAGCATGGAGTAATATATCGTGGGTTGTTTGTATCACAGGCTTTACCTTTCCTCATAGGCAGTGAGGTCCTCGAACTTGGTTGGTCATGGAAAATGCTTGTGTATTGCCCAACTTCTCTGCATTTCCAATGAAGGTTGTTCAAAATAGCTTTTTTGAAGCATTCAAAACTTCCCAATGAGTTTCTGACCTATTTTCAGAAAATAAACAATCTCTGCCTCTATGTCAATTATTAGAAATTAGATATTTCCTCTTCTCAAGGAACACAGAAAATCATTAGATTCTCTGAAGTCAATTTAATGCCATGGAAATAACAATTTATCTTGCAGGTTTCTCTGAGAAGACAGACCATGCTCATTTGTAGAGAGAAACATTTTCTCAAAGGTGAACTTTACACACGTGTAGACTAATGATACTATCCTGCATCTAGCATACCAGGTTGGACAATTAATTTCACGAACTCATCCTAGAAAAAGTACTACATACCTCACTGCTGAATATCACTATGGTCACCTTCGAAGTACTCCCCTTGGGAAGCTATGCACTGATGCCAGCACCTTACTAACAACTCAGTAAGTGTCATAACCTTATGTTCATACAGTGCTGCCAACGTAAGCATACGGTGGCAAGTTTGTGAACTTAACTGTCAGATTTGGGGGGCGATGACAGCTCTGATGGCATTCCAGAAAAAGAGTTCCAAAATTGCTTTTAAAGGTGGACTAGGCACCGGTGTTGGTGCATAGGTTCCCAAGGGGAGGACTTCGAAGATGACCATAGTGATATTCATCAATGAGGTATGTAGCACTTTTTCTAGGATGAGTTCATGAAATTAATTGTCCGACCTCATATACGTAGGGCCAGACATTGTATTGCATATATTACATTATTTCTCAGGAAGTAAACAGATAAAACCAACTAAGCTAGAAACGCACCAACAATAATACCAACCATACTAAAACGTCCTACATACCATCATTATCTCCCTTTCCAATGGAAAAATTGAGCCTCTTCAATTAACAAATAAGTAAATGTTTCCAAAACAACATAGATCATAACAGAAGCAGGGCTGTGATTCTGACCTGGGAATATTGATTATAAAGTCAATTGTCTTCTCATTCACAGCACTGCCTTAATATTACATGTCAAATGATGGCAATTACATCTCTTAAGAAAATTTTAGGTACGTTGACCAAACAATGCATGAAATGAGGGCCCTGAAAACAACCAGAAAAAGCCTTTCCTAGTCACTTACTCACTTAGCACATGCTTATTTAACTGTTCAAAACACTTCTTGAATAACTGTTAATACTTGTGCCTGGTAATGGTAGGCTTATTGAGACCTAACGGATCTGAAGACAAAAGATTCCCCCAGGGGATCTGAGGATAACTTGGCAAAGTGTAGATGTGGAGAGAAGAGGGCATTGCAAGCAGGTGAACAACCGGGCACTCCGATGGCAGTACACGACAGCATCTTGCACTCAGTAGATAATAGGTAACCTGGCTGAATAAAGGGTCCATTCGGGATCAGGGCTGATTACGAAGTGGGGCAGAGAATGAAAGGACAGTGGTATATATAGTTAAGGATTGCAGGATTTCTAGTTTCAAGGCAAGTTTTTACTGGAGGAATTTTACCAGTGCTCTGACAAAGGGTCACACTCCACAAAACCTCATTCCGGGCACCTAACGACTGAGCCCCAAAGTATATGAAACAAAACTGACAGAACTGAAGAGAGAAGTACACAATAACCGGATAGTTCAGTGTGCCACGTTTTAATAATAGGAAAAAAAAATAGGCAAAAGACCAACAAGGAAACAGAAGACACGAACAAATCTAGTCTTAACAAAGCTTGCATCTGGACGACCGCCCCCAATCAGCGAAGCACACACATGCCTCTCAAGTGTACACGGAACATTCGACAAGACAGTCCATACGTTAGGCCACAGAATAAGCCTTAATGAAGTTAAAAGGATTAGAATTACAGTATACTCCCTGGGCAGAATGAAATTCGAAATAATACTAGAAAAGATTTTTGGAAATTTAAAAATATTTAATTTCCATATTAAAATGTGGAAATTAAGTAATAAATCCCTAAATAAACAATAGGTCAAATAACAACCCACATGAAAAATTATAAAATATTTTGAAATGAATGAAAATGAGACATAACATACCAACTGATGAGATGTACCTAAATTTATAGGTTCCAGTGCTTAAGGGACAATTTATACCTATCAACATACTATATTTAAAAAGAAAACATAAATCAGTACATAAACTTCCACCTTCAGAAACCAGAGCAAGAGAGCAAAGGAAGCCTATAACACCCAGAAATAATCCCTATCAGAATGCCAGGTGGCTTTTTTACAGAAATTAACAAACTGGCCCTAAAATTCATATAGAAACCCAAGAGTCCCAAGGTGGTCAAAACAATCTAAAAAGAAAATAATAATTGAGGTACTCATACTTCCTGATTTCAAATTTTATTATAAAGCTACTGTAATCAAGACAGTGAAGTAATGGCATAAGGACAGACCTATGCGATAAATGCTCGATTGATAGTCAAGGACAGGCAAGTCAATGGGAAAAGAATAGTCTTTTCGACAAATCATGCTGGGACAACAGGATGTCCACAAAGGAGTGATGCTGGACACCCCTACACTACATATAACAATTAATTTAAAATGGATCATAAAAATAAATAGAAGATCTAAAACTATAAAACTCTTATTAGGAAACACAGGAGTAAATCTTCATGACCTTATATTGGCCAAGAGTTTCTTCAACATCACACGGAAAACACAAGCAATTAAGAAAAAAAATAGGTAAGTTGAATTTTATAAAAATTAGAAAAAAGAAATGTTTGTGCTTCAAAGGAAATCACCAATAAAATCAACCCAAAGAATGTGAGAGACTGTTTTATTACTTGTATATAATAAGGGACTGGCATTGAGACTACAGACAGAACACTTACAACTCAGCAATGAAAAGCTAAGTTGATCCAATTAAGATGGTTAAAGGATTAGAATGGATATTTCTTCATAGAAGATACATGAATAATTAACAAATAAATGTAAAGATACTTAAAATCATTAGTCATTAGGAAAATTCAAATCAAAACGCAACGAGATGCCACTTCACATCTACTAGAACAGCTAGAATCAAGAAGAGAGACAGTAACAGGTTGGTGATGATGTGGAGAAACTGGAACTCTCATACACAAGGGCTGTCCAGAAAGTATCCAGCCATGTGATATGAAAAATAGAGGCATTCGTGCCGGTTTTTCCAGACTGCCCCAGCCTTCGATAGGGGTGTAAAATGTTGCGGACTCCACAAAAACAGTTCGGCAGTTTTAAAAAATGTTCAACCTAGAGTTACATTATGATTTAGCAATTTCACTCTTATGTATACCTGGCAAAATTAAAAATATGTCCTCACAAAGAACTACACACAAATATCTATAGCAGCATTATTCATAATAATCAAAACGCAAATCAACCCACCTGTCTATCAGTTGATGAATGAATAAACAAAACGTGATATATCTATACAATAGAATATTTTTCATTAATAAAATAGAATCAAGTATTGGCACCTGCTACAAAATGAATAAATCTTGAAAACACTATGCTTAAAGAAAGAAGCCAGACAGAAAAGACCACTCACTGTATGATCACGTTTATAAGAAAATTCTAGAATAAAGAAGTCCACACAGAGAACGTAGCTCAGCGGTACCCAGGACCTGGAAGGAGAGTGCAATGGTGAGCGAGTGCGAATGATGTCCTTTTTAGGGTGATAAAAGAATTCTACAATTAGATGATGGTAATGTGTGCACGACTTGTAAATGTACTAAAAACTACTGACTTGCACACTTTAAGGGACTGGCTGTTATGTCAATTGTATCCCAATACAGCTGTCATTTAAAAATAAACAAACCAGTCTCATTTCGGACCACATGGCTTTGCACTGTCCCCCATCTCACCGAGCTGTGAGTTCCGCTCCGGTGTGATTAACCTTGGAGAAGCCTTTGCAAGTACTAGATTCTGGATTCACATCTGTTTTCCCAAACCAACAGAATACCCCCTCTCTCCAGGTCTCATGCTCAGTGCCGAGAGCGGGCCTCACTGAGGACGTACGTCCCTGCCATGTGGCAGCCACCATGTCACCAGCATGGAGGGCAAGAGTGTCACCTTAGTGAGAAACGTGTATTTATGGCAGTAGCTGAGCTCTGTTGAGCTGCACGGCTGAACAAAGGTATAAAATTGTGTTCCGGGTGACAACCCTCAGGAAGTTGCCAACAATACAATGGAAGCTCAGTGCGTCTTACGGTCATTTATCAAAGAACCTGCGCTTTGTGTTTGCAAACAGGTAAGACAATAACGAATACTTGGGCAGTAACGTTAATCTGTGTCCAGAGCATTTTGTCAAATAAAAGTAGGTGCAAAACGACACTGAGTCCTATCAGTTTTGGCCAAATTGTGCTTACGGTGGCAGCTGATTTTGCAGTGCTCTGTTCAAAGGTACTTCTGCAACCGAACGCCAGAGATTTGCACAGCAGGGAGACAACGGCGCTGTTAAGTGCCAAGGGAGACGGGGACTCGGCGGGAGAAAGGTGGGGGTGGGAGGGGTGGCGGGGGGCGCCGTCCGGGACGCTGGGCGTGCAGTGATGTCTTCCTTGGCCAAAAACACCGAGTTAAGAAGCATGATATTGGATTTTATGAGCGTGGATGACCTGCGATGAAAGAGAATAAGCTTCCTGAGAATAATCTATTAATTCATTGCACGTGACAAATACTTTCTGGGCGTATGTTCGGGGCCTGGCACTATTACGGTTACGGGAACAGTCAGACACAAAATCTAATTCTCCCCTGGGCCCCAACACCCCGTCCTGTCCTCTGCTGGCAGGCTGAACTTGAAACGACATAAATCCTGTCATATTTAAGACAATCCGCGTTTCTCACTTGGACTTGCAAAGCCTGACTTGCTCTAAGGCTTTCGCTTACGGGCTGTGCTAGGGGAATTTGGTCTCTTTGCAAAGACTGCTGCTTCCCCAGATCCGGCACCTTTGTTTTATCCCTTTATGAATTCATTGTGTTGATTTTTCATTTTGGAAAACTTGTTCTGTCTCTCCCTGACAGAATGCAGGAGCGCAAACCCCTCCACGGCTGAGGCCTCCACTCCACGTGGTGACACAAGTGCTGGAGGAATGCAGGATCCCTGCTTCCGGGGGCTTTGTAGACCTCGAAAGAAATGCCATGAGCTATAAGAAGTGCTGTAAGGGGAGGTTTAGAGTGGGTGAGGCTACACAAAGGTGGGGTGGTGGGGGTCGCCCCTGTCAGGAAGCTCCCCAGTTAACTGACAGCTGAGTTCCTCTGTAATGCGGGTGGGCATCGCCCAATCAGTTGAATGCCTGAAGAAAAAAAGAAAAAAGACTGATCCTTCCCTGAGTAAGACAGAATTCTACTGACTAAGGGCCTTTGAACCAGAAAAAGCAGCTTTCTTCCTGCCTTTGAACTTGAACTGAAACTTCAGCTCTTACGTTGGATGGGAAGTAACCTTCCTCTCTCCTGGTGCTCAGGCTTTCGGACCTAGACTGGAACACACCGCTGATGGGCTGTGGATGCTAGGTCTCCAAATTGCTGATTGACCCTGCAGACCTTAGGACTTGCCTGCTGCCACAACCGTGTGAACTGGATTGCCCTTATAATAAATCTCAGTGCACACACACATACGCATGCACACGCACACATGCACACACACACATACACATGCACACGTGCACACACACACTATTGATTTTCTTTCTAGAGAACCCTAATACACATAAGAGAAATAAAATGTAAATGTCAAAACTATTCACTCGTTAAATAATGAAAACCTATTTGAATGCCTACTGCGTTGGAATAAACTGATAACCCTTAACACTGCCTCCATGATCAGAGTGGCGAATGGCCCATTGAAGTAGAGGGAGCGGCCCCTCAAAAGCCTTCAACCCTTCAAAGCAACTTGCTGCTCCCTTGATGTGGCATAGAATTACAGGGTAAATGCAACGTACTCGATGCACCAATCTCCCCTTGGAAGCTTGCCTGTTTTCTCACATCCATTCATCTGCTGTTCATCCAACCATCCGTCTGTCCAGCTGTCCATTCATCTACCCATCCGCTCATTTTTTATTAATTTACTCCACAAACACTTACTGCATATATTCTATGTGTTAGAGCTAAGCTTTGAAGTAACAGAAATAAAAGAGCTGACACTCACTCAGCGAGACAGACCAACGGCAAGTGAAAAATAGCAATAATTCTCCCTCAGGGAAAAAGAGCCCAAAACTCCAATGACATTGTTATTCGGAGTCTATGACAGACACCTGGATGGCAGGTTTGGGGAGCAGAGACAAGGAGCCACTCAAAGAACCATGGCAAAAAGATGGCACAGCACAGCAGAAATGCTCCTCTGTCACAGCAAGGTGCACAGCTCACCCAGGACAGAAAGCAAAGGGCGTCCAGTACCATGCCTGGCCCTGCCATTTCCCAGCTCGAGGTCACTGGGAAAGACAGAGAATTGCTCTGATTCTCCGTTTCCTTCTCTTCCACACAGGAACTGTAATCTCTACCTTAACACACCTTACGCCGATTAAATAAGATAAAAACACGTATTGGTTCCCCGTTGCAGTGCTGAAAGCACAGGCCATTCCTCATTTTAAGGCATGGCGCAGACTCCATATTATTCTCTGGGTCTAAAAGCCCAGACCTTGCCTCAAACACATTGCCTGTTGTTATATGATTTGGCCTATTGCATCTGTATGGAAATGTGACAAGTTGCATTGTTGTGATTTTCTTTTAAGGACAGATTCTATATTTTAACAAACATTGGCTATAGCACAGTCAATTTAGCTTTGGTAAAAAGCAATGGTGTTTTGTGGCTAGTGGTTCATGCCACGTTAGAGTCCATTCACACGTACGTGCATGTCTTTCCTTCTCAGATCTAATATTGCAACTTATTAATCAAGTTCCAGTGAGCCACATACTAGAAGCCTGTGTCCGATAACACACCTTATATCTTACAAACAGGGCGATGCATGGCTCATCACTACAGGCTGAAACACCCCAGCTCCTTCTCTAAGAACCAAATCCATTTCTGACAACTCAGGCATCGCTGATTAAACCACACTGGTCTCCTCCCGACTCCTGTCCCAGAGATGCAAGCTGCTCGAGTGGAAGAGATGTTGATTAGGATGATGTCGGACAATTAATTATGCACCGTGATAACCTCTGACCTGCGCAAGTTATTTCTATTTTAATCAGCTGAGACTCCTAATTAGCAGATAATTACATTCTTGTGTTTCAATCAAGCCGTGGGCAGCAGGGAAAGATGGTGAAGTATGACTCAAGTAGCGAACTCATTTTTGAGGTGATTTATTTTTTTCACTAAAGGCTTGAAAATGATGATTATGTCAGTGACTTCCCTTCTGTTAACCTGCTGTTCTCTTAAAATGGGGTTTTTGGTTATTAAAGTGCAATCTCAGAGATAGAACCTGTGTTTGGGTGTAAAAACTACCCAATCAGAGCTGGCACGTGCAGCTGGGCAACGGGAAGGTAAGACTCCAAACACAGACTCCAGGCCTACTCTCTGAAGCACAAGCTGTAAGAAAAGAGAGATTAACTTTAGAATTTCCAAATCAGTAACTTGGTATAGTATTGATGAACAGAAACAAAGCCTAGCACAAGTATGTTAGGTCCAGCATTATTGGTCTTATTATGAAGGATAAAAACTAATTAATAGTAAAATTTGGAGGGAAAGCTTACGTGGCATTTTAATTAAAATATTTAACCTACGATATATCCGCTTTATTGAGTAGTATGCACTCATATATTTTTAAAAAGACAAACAATGTCATTTGTCAGAACACAGAAGCATATACATTATTACTTCAGAAATCTATGGCAAGAAAAGGACCAGGAAACTCATGCACAGGGAAACGACTGACAAAACCTGCATCTGCATAGGCTTTGTCTGCATTCTGAGAGCAGAGATGTGATTTTTCCTTAGGTTTTTATGTTCTGCCACTAGAATTTATGCTTCTCGGGGAATTCATTTTAAAATAATCATTTCAGAAGCAATCGAACGCACTGCTTTTCAAGGAAGACTGACACGTAAGTCTTTGGCCAAAATAGAAACCGCAGCGCCACGAAAGCACGAGCTTCACGTCGTGAACCAGACCTGATGGACTGCTTGTCGGTGGGGTTTCCGATTCTCTGCAGTGAGAAGAAATGTGAGCGCACGTTCGGGCTGGGCAGGAGAGAGAACTGGGTGCATCATTAGTGTCTGCTGTCAGAAAGGAAAGAGCCGTGGAAGGCTTCTGTGCGGTGTGTTTGCTGAGACTGATGGTGGCCACAGGTCGTGGTCTCAAGTCACCAAAGCCAGCCCAGTTGCTAAACTAACTAGGGGGGCAGGATTCCTCACGGTCCTTGCTACTAAACGTGTTCATCACTGGCATTGCCTGAGAGCCTGTTGGAAGTGCAGACTCTCAGGCTCTACCACAGGTACATGAATCAGAATCGGCATTGGAATAAGGTCGCCAGAGACTGGTGGGCATGTTGATGTTTAAGAAGCTCTACTCCAACCAGCAGTCCATCCGCTGTCCAAGGGGTTCCTAGCTGCAACCTCCTAGTGTGGTTTTCAGAAATAAATGTCATAATGCAAGTGAAATGCTTTTCACGTGCCTGACACACACTAAACAGTAACTAATAGCACACACAATATTATTATCCCACTTCTCCTATTTTCTGATGCCTCAGCTCTTTTGTAAGTATATTGGGAGTCTGCCAAACGCACACAGGTTCATGGGTATTAGTATTCTAAACTCAGAAGGGAATAAAATCAACCTCCTAAAACATTCACAGCAACTTCAAGTTCCATGTAGTGAACACCGATGAGCTCACGAAGAGCTCAGTCATCAAGCAAAGATGCGGTCGTGTCAGGTTGATGAAGAAAGACGAGGCATTTAAGTATTTTGCAATCATGTTAATAAGAGCTGAAATACGAAAATTCATCCACAGAAAATCCAATTCTCCAGAGTCCCAATTCCCTGAACATTCCAGTAAAGCCAAGTTTTTCTTCAAATATACACACTTTTCAACCCCAGCCTTTCTTTTTGTTGGAGCCCGAGCCATCTACAGTGTGGACTTGTGAGCGGCTTTGGAATCAGAGCTTTAACACAGAGAAACAACACGGAGCAAAACGAAGTGCGCAGGGTCCGGTATGATAGTAAGTTTGCACGCGCGTCCTTAATTTCATTCACACTTGCCTCACGTGTGTTATTTTATTTTAAATATATTTTATAATAGATGTACCTGAACATAAATACTATATATATAATACTTCCCTAAGGGGAAAAAGAAACTAATGCTCTTCATTTAGAAAATGATTTACAATGAGCCGAGTGTGGGGGAGACTAGGAAATCCCGAAAAGCGGCATGCGACATTAGTGCACAAAGGAACCTGAGAGCTGCTCCAAGCGGTAGAATGCCAACCACTGAGGTCACTACACACAGCTGAACCTTTAATCCCCTTGTTTATTTTACATCATTCATTCACTCATTCATTCACGTGTGTAACAGTTCTTGCATGGCCTCTCTTTCGCACTGCAAAACCAGAGTGGAATATGACAGATCGTTGTTGTCAAAACACTTCCATTTAGTGTCCTGCAGGTGTTTGCGTGTGTGGTGGGGCAGGGAAGGGCCGTTCCCATTCAAGCCATCAATCATGTTGCACTATCATACAGGATTCTGCCATTGACCTTCGTTTGACTCCCTAAACCTCTATAATGCAAATGCCCAAATAGCTCTGAGTGTCTGTCCTGAGACACACGTGATTTTAAAGGAAAAGGTCCATTCTGTAAAGAACAATTATTGTCTAGTGGCATACAAAGTGGGGAGGAAGGAGGGTTGGCTAGGATACTCTTGGAAGAAAACCCGTCTGTCGTATGGGCAACAGTAAGAGAGCGATTTTAATGTGGGGTGCATTAATTACAGCTTCGAGAGGATTCACCTGCACAATGTTCTGGCTTCTTTAACGTGCCACACGAAATAATCACCTTCCTCATCTGCTGTCAACCACTCTCATTTACTTTCCACGTTGTTCTATGCAAGTGCCGCCTCCCCGCCACAGTCAGCGTGGGGTGCTGCCCCAGAGCGTTCCCAAGGGGCAGGCGCGGCCGCAGGGAGATGGATTGCTGTCTGCGCTGTAATGTCCTGGCTGAGCGCGCACCGCTGGGTAGACAGCCACACGTTTTGGTTGACAGCGGTGCCTGTGACCCGTGTGACAGCGATTAATGGACGTCTATTCTTGGCACCTTACCTCACTAAACCTGAGGTCACCTTTGTTGTTTGGAGATACTCCCAGTTTCCCTCCCTGCCCTTGACAACACCCATCTGTGCTTTCTCTGGCCCTGGATTCAGCCTGACTGTCCTTCCTTTGAAGTGAATAGTCAGAGGGAGGGTGGAGCTATGATTAATACAAAGCAATGTTTGCTTTTTGAAAAGCCGGAAGCATCGCGCTTAAGTTAAATATGGGTCAACAGCTTTACTGTGAAAGCTAGTGTTTCTGTATTCCAGGATGCAACAATCCCTTTGTCTCTCTGGCCATTAATATTTTCTCATCCACAAAGAGAGGGAATTGGAATAATCCCCGGTGTGAATAAATGCATTTCTAATCAACCTCAAAAGCCTCTAAGCAGCATCTATGTGACGTTCCAGAAGGTGGTGTGATTTGATTGCGACGTGTTTTGGCTTTTGTTTCTTAGGTATTGAATGATGCCTTTACAATGTCTTACAGTTAGTTTAGAAGTTCTTGTTTCCTAAAGGTAACCACGAGCTATTCATAACTGAGACCATCTATGGGAATGAAGTCCTCAGATCCTGCAAAGTCACTGAGGTCATCGTCTCCTGTTTCAGGACACTAATTCCTAGTTATAAATTCCATTCTGGACTTTGGCGACTTTGTGATGTGGTACTAGATAATTAACAGTTATATCGGCCAGCACATTTTATGTTACAAATTAAAGGGTCTCTGGTGAAAACTGTCTTATGTAAAACAAAACAGAATTGATTGGTTCTCATTACTGAGGAGTGACTCGGTAGACTGCGTTTCAGGCATGACTGGACACAGGTGGTCAATAGATGCTATGTCTTCACTATGGATAAAACCGTGTTCCTTAAAAATTCACACCCTAAAGCCCTACCCCCAGTGTGACTGGATTTGGAGATAGGGACTTTAAGGAAGTAATTAAGGTTAAATGAGCTTATTAGGGTGGGGTCCTAATCTATAAGATTGGTGTCTCTCTAGGAAGAGATCTCTTTTCTCTCTCCATGCACACACACCAAGGAAAGACCATGGAAGGAAACAGTGAGAAAGCAGCCCTCAGCAAACCAGGAGGAGAGCTCTTCCCCAAGTCCGGCCATACTTGAACCCTTGGGCTTCCGGCCTCCAGCACTGTGACCAAATAAATGTCTGTTGTTTAAGCCATGCAGACCATGGCATTTTGTTACAGCAGCCTGAGCTGACTAATACAGCTCTGCATTCTGTGTTTACACCTTGTAATCAGTTCAATATGGTTACGAAGTATTTGTTTTAACTTCCATTGAGAGTTGGAGTTCAGTTTCCACCCTCTTGAGCCTGGGCTTGCCTTGGTGACTGCTTGGCCAATAGAATGCAAGAAAAGTTTCGTTCTGGGACTCTCAAGATGGGTTATAAGAAGCCTTGTAATTTTACCTCAGTTTCTCTTGGAATACTCGCTCTGAGGGAAGGTAGTCACCATGTAACAACAAGTACCGTGTTTTTCCACGTATAAGACCATACTTTTGTCTAAAATTGTTGAACTAAAAATTGGGGATCGTCTTATATATGGGAGTAACCAGTTGAAAGGGTTTCTTAATGCTGAATTAGAAAAATAGGGGTCGTCTTATACATGGAGGCATCTTATCATGGAAAAATACAGTAAACTATCCAGGCTTAGAAAAAAACACGTGGATTTAGGGGGGCAGGTAGTGGCAAGCATTAGTTTAGCTATTGTGAGCTAGTGTAAGGTATTATATGGTACTTAATAAATAATAATAACGGTGATATCTAACAGTGAGTAAGGGTTCAGTGTGTCAGGTATTGAAGTCAACAATTTACATAGGTATTTTTGTTAAAACTACACAGCGATTTTTAAAAATATCTATCCTTCCCTAAAATCTATGAGATGAAAAATTATTATTGTACCCAGTTCAACGATAGGGAAACTGAGGCTTAAAGGTTAAATACCTTGACTGAGATCATTTAGCTGTTACATTGGAAAAATAAGATTTGGCTGACTCAGGAGCCCTAGCTCTCAACCAGCATAGAATTCTTTTGTTCTTTCCTTTTGTTGGAATTGTATTGCCCACCATATTGGACTTGGGGCCTAGTTTTGTCCAAACCTGCCTGAATTGGCTCTTTGCAGTTGTTACCATTATGGGATATTATAGAATGCAAATATGTATTTAATATAACAAAAAATTTTGTTTGCTTTTGTTATCTATGATAATGCTATCTATGTTTTGCTTATTAAGCTGGACATTGCAAACAATGATCTCACCATACTCACTGATTCCTAGAGGCAGTTATTTCGGTCACTGCTGAGCAGAAGAGGACGCTGAGTCGTAGGAAATCTCTGACTGGTGGACACTGTGTGTGAGGCTGTGTCGCTGTGTGCCCAGGCGTTGCTGTGTCTGTGGTTATGGTTCTAAAACACCTCTGTTGGTCTCAGCACCTCCTCCTCGGTTGTCACTGCAGGGAGTTGCTGATGTCTGACAAGCCATGGGTGCCTCCACGGCTCTGTGAGTCTGGACAGGATCTCCCTCAGAGAGCAGAGCATTTCTATTGTTCAGTTCATCACAGACCTGCCATCATTCATAGCGTCCCCTGAGCCACCAATGCCCTGGCCTTAATCTCCCAGTGCACTCTTCAGTGACATCGAGCTGGGGGTTTCCAGGTGAAAGGGTGAGTGAGGACGGAAGGCAGGAGGTGGAGGGAGGGGTGCGCAACGTCCCCTTGCTTCATCGCGTTAGCCCAGATCAGGCAGATGCATCAGGATCTCTTACCACAACCTTCCGCTGGTCTGACAATCTAAGAGCCAATGGGCTGGAAAGCGGGTTGAGAGAGTAGATGACATTCAGAAAATCATCTTAAAGTCACATTAGAAAAACCCTATTCTATAGTCCTATCTTTCTTTGGGACACGCTTGACCTAGATCGTTTATCCCTACACCGTCTCCAGATCACAGGTGACCATTACAGACGAGTGTTTATCACGCTGTGGAAGCCTACCGCCCCGAGGCGATGGCGCAGCCTCTCTCCAGTCAGGGACCTGGTTCAAAGACACGATTCTAAAAGTTTTTAACTGTGTGACTTTGGATAAAATGGACCAAGCATTTTGGAGACGAACAGATTTGCTTCATCAGGTAAATTCTTAGGGAAACTTAAACTATTATTAGAGACAATGCATGTACATGATTTCACGCCACACGGGATTTTTGTGTTGTCTAAGTGAATGGTGACTATTGCAGTTTGTTTGCATAGGATTATTGTTGCCGTAACCCTTCAGTGAATTTGAAATTGTATTTCTGTACTCAAAATTACATCAACGAAAGCACTATTAAGACAGTATCAGTGACATAATACGTAAATATGAGAAATGTATTCTTTTTAAAGTATGTGTTAAATTTTAGAATGTTTACCAAAAAAACATAGTGTATTTAAAGCATGCATTTGTACATAGTATGTACATATTTTATATTTTACACAAGTATTCCATCCACGTACTTATTAAATTATTTTTTTCTTAAACTAGATTCTGGTATTTAATAAGCAATCTAGGCACAAGAAATATAACGTTCTACAGCTAACAGCATACGTTTTCTATTTATGCTTGATTCAAATGCTGCCTCACTATTTACTAGTTTTGTGTCAGGGACACTTTTGATGTAACCAAAAGACCACAGAATTTGAACAGAATTGATGAAGACGCTTAAATTAACTGTTGACTCTTGGGTCTCAGTTTCCTCATCTGTAAAACTGGGGAAAAACCAGAACCATGTGTTTATTTTGATAAATTAAATATAATAATGTCTATAGAATACTTTATTAATGAAATACTCCAATAAATAGTAATAATTGATCATTAAATTCTCAAGGGCACTGAGTTCTATTGCTCTCAATATGGTGTAAGGCAATGTAAAAAAAAAGGAAAACAACGGATTCCCTAAAAGCAAAAAGTCCTGCTTGTTTATCAACACTCTACGTTTTTAAAAGTCATTCGTGGAATGAATCAAGTAGAACTTGTATTTTTGCTTTAAAGACAGAAAAGCCCAAGACGAAAATGTCTATCAGCCTGCTGGAGGCCCGACCTGGTAGCTGCTGGCTCCCTTCTGCTTAGGGTCTGGCCTAGAAGTGGTGGGAAAACCGTGCCCTCGGCGCTCCCTGGGCAGGCCGGGCAGTGCGTGCGTGGGCCTGGACCTGGGTCCGAGGAGGAGACGGCCGGCCACAGTGCTCAGGCCAGTCACAGCAGTCCCCACGGTGAGCGAGGCTGGGACGGAACCCGTCCGGCGGAGCTCAGAGCTTCGCCTCCTGACTACTCCGTGGTTTCTAGGCTTACGTCTAAGGAACAGTGCTCACTCTGAGAAAGATAAGTGCACGAAGCTATTTTTAAAAATACTCAGCATATCTAGAATTCACCCCCCCCCCCCATTTAATGGAGGGTTGAGTTAAGCAAGTATTTCACTTTATTTGTAACTCTAAATTAAGACAGTCAACAGCGCCTCGGTGATGATAATGGATGGTTGGAGTTTTCGACAGGAAGTGAGGGAGGGTGGCAAACGGGAGCACTCAGCTCCGGCGCCCGTCCTTCCCACGGTCGCCTTGAGAAGGTCTGCTTCCATCTTGTTTTGTTTTCTTTCTTTTCTTTTCTTTGGGTTCTTCTTCGTCCTCTCTCTACACAATAGGCATCCGGTTTTTAAAGCAAAATAAAATGTCTTTGTTTTGAACGTACACACAAATGCAGTAGAAGACTACTGACGTTTTCTTCTTTGTTTTCAGTTTTGTAACAAAAATGAAATGTTTTCATTTCATTATTTAACCATATTTTAAAATTTATTTTTAATTATTGCTGACATACAATATTATATTAGTTCTAGGTGTGTAACGTAGTGATTAGACATTTACACACCTTACAAAGTGACCAGTCCAGGGCCCATCTGACAGCACACGCAGTTATTATAATATTGAGGACTACACACCCTACTCTGTACGTCACAGCCCTGTGACTAACTTCCTACCAGGCGGTTTGTACTTAATATGCTTACTGTGACTTTTTTCAGGTGGAGCCTACTATCAGGTTGTTTGTGTTAAATCTATCAATTTCTCAGTGTTGGGAAATGATTTTTTTTAACTGTATGGCCAATGCAAATTCGATCTCTTCCTTACGATTTTGTAACCTCTGTGTGGAGGGAATGTATTCATCTTTTTCCTTTTCATGAATAGCAGACTACATGCTGAAGGCCAAGTCCATGAATCTGGACTCCGTTCTCTCAGTGATTAGTAATGCATTCACCACATCCTCACTGTGAGGCCACAGTGCGCTTCTCCAATCAGTTGAACTCCAGCGGGGTCAGGTATAGGGATCTGCTAAAGCTAACTGAACACACTTACGTAAGAATCTTCATTGAGCAGGAACCTCTAGATTCAGAAACTTGAATGTTCCTATTAGCTGTTCTTAGGAAGATGTGAAAGCAGAAACTAGGCAGAGCTATTCTTAATCAATATGTAATCGAAGCTCTTCTGTGTTGTTCAATTCCCTTTACAATCCATCCCCTCTCTACCTCCATAATTAAATTCACTTGTCTGCATGAATCCTCTATGCTAGTCACTTATTTGGAGTTCCCAAACGCACACATGTTCGATCCTTGGAGCCACAAGCACTCATTCTCTCCCTGGAGTGGCCCAGACTCCGCGGACAGCCTAGACACCACCCCGCCTCTGAGGCAGCTCCATCGGTGAAGCCTCGGAGCACAGCTGCTGAGTCCTTCTGGGGGGCCCCCGAGCCACACACAGCTGGCCTCCAAAGCCACTATTCTCATTCCTTCGTAGTCACTGTTCTAAATCTGTGTCCCTCCAAGAAGCCTGGAAGCTCTTCTCAGGCCAGAGCTGTATCCTACTCGCCTTGAAACCGCAGGGGTTGCAATTTGCCCACCATTCAATAGCAGATGCTCCTCTCGTTAGTTAAATGGAAGACTATATATTTTCAAACACATATATCCCTTCCATGGCTCCTAATAAACATTTTAGAATTGAGAGTTTTCAAAATGAAAGTTTTAAAATTGTGACAGAGTCAACTGGTGATGCAAAATCAAGCTGGCCTCCTGTCGTGTGCTCTGTTGGTAGCGATGATGGCGAGGTACCCGGACTTTGCTGGAATTAAATTGGACATTGATGATGACCTCTGTAATAGGTAAGAAGCTCATCTCTTTTCCATGCTAAGGACTGCACATTAAAGGTACCAAATCACCATAACGTTGGAAGTCAATCCCATTAATACTACACAGTCCATGTCTATATTCGTGGCTAACCCTAAATCACGCTGTTAGTTCCAATGTCCACAGAGCAGAACGACCTCTTTACCCTGATTTTCCTGAGTGAGAGGAGGACACTGCATTTGCCCACCTGTTGCATGCTGTGGTTCATGAGCTGTGGAAGTCCGGTGATTTTTTTTCTGTTTTGAAGACCCGTGAATCAATGTGCAGCAACATCCCGGGGCACCGAGGAACCGAATTGGTAAGTGTCTTGTACCCTGGAAACGGAGTGGGAGGGACACGATAGGACAGATCTGTTCCCTGACGAAACATACACCACACGGGTGTGCTAGGGCAGGCGCTGAGCTGGGTGACAGAGTGACACAATGATGGGGACACCATCCCTCTCTGTGGAAAGCTCCCAGTCCCGTGGGCAAGGCCGACGCATAGCCCAAAACTAAAAATGCAGAGTAGGAAGACGAACGGAAGAATAAGATGCTATAAAAACCAGAAGGTTAATTTGCTTAATTAAACAGGAAGTTGCGATTCAAACCCATGTCTGTCTGACTGATTGGGAGCAAGAATGAAAACTCGCATTCGTCAGGCTGCTTAAAAATTCTCATTTGATGCCAACTCATATCCTATATTGTCTCTCATTATTTTCATAACAATTTCTTACTTTTTTCTATTTGCCCCAAATATTATCAAAACTATTAAAAATGGAGTAAAATCTACCATGAATGCAATCTAATATCCAACAGTTCGGGATGCACCTTTCTGAAGAAATAGTGATTCAAAGCACAGTTGCTGGGGCAGGGTACTCACTGCTTTCAGAGGCAAACTTAACCACTGAACGCAGCGGAGCTTTTTGTCAGGGCCGGGTACAGATTTAGACAGAAACTTGACCAAAGACAGGCTGTCAGGGTTAGAGACAGGAGAGCTTGATCAAAGAAAGGCAATTAGTGTCAAAGAGTACTTGCAACTGTCACTCTCAAAATGAGATGATAAGCTACAAAGAATGAAAGCGTCCTCCTGGTGCCTTTCCTGCTAAGGAGAAGAGTCTGAGTGCCTGCTGGCCTTCACTTCGGAGCCCTGACATTCCGAGGACTGGGGAGACAATGTCTGCCTGGCTCTCGCCCACGTGCTGCCCGTCCCGCCGGTCTCCACCCTAGGGCTGCGCAGGGGATGTGCATTGTCCAGAACCTTCTGATTCTGTTCGAGGTTGCACTTCAATTTCAGGGCGCTGAGGAAAGGGGTGGTTATTCACTTGGATAGAAACACAGCCACTAAACATAAAAAAATACTGACTGGAATTTAAAATGATCAGAGCTCAGAACCAAGTAAGTTTCTGTCTATATGTGGGTATGGACTACCAAAGCTGTGCTATTAGAAAGATTGCCAAAGCAACTGAAATCAGGAAGAGGTTTTATAAATAGCTGAAAAGTCAAATCGAGGGGGCAGGTGACAGGAAAGGAGAGCACGGACTTCGCGCTCACGGGGACTGCGGGCCAGCTCTTCCCCTTCACCCTGTCTGCAGCCCCCAACAGGAAGCGGCGTGACACCAGGGCGCACCACACACATACCTCCCCCTCGCTGGGCCCTGCCTGTGCAGACAGCTTCTCTCCACGCCCCCGTGCGGACGGGGCGTCCGTGCTCCCCAGAGCCCAGTGCCCCCTCACCGGACGTGGTCCCCTCCCCGCGCCCCGTGCTGCCTGCGCTCTGCTTCTTCACGTTTTGCTGCGTTGACCAGAGTGCTACCTCGGGGCCTTGCTTCCCTCCTGCATCCTCCCTGGACTTCAGGGCGGAATCTATGCCTTTGTGTCCAAGACATTCAACTAGACAGAACTCCCCAGGGCTCACAGAGACTTTATGAAACGGCGGTGAATGGCTAAGAATAAAAGAATTGCTGCTTCTGGCATTATCTTAGGGAAGGAGAAAACGCAGCTTGTAAACACAGGAACCCGCGTATTCAGCCATTTAGCTGCGTGTGACTAAGAGAACGTGCCCTCCCAGAGCGGGGCGGCGCCGGCACACTCTCTGCAAAGGCGCCCTCAGCCGTTGTAGGTAACACGCCGGCCTGCGCCTGGGAGCACGATACAAGCGCGTCAGAAGCGGTGTGAAAGCGGGCCTGAAGCGGGCTTCAGCAAGCGCCCTGCCCAAGGCCACGTTCGTCTCTGGGCTTCCTGACCTCATGTTCCAAACCTAACAGCACATCTAAATACGGCCGTGGAAAACATGATTTTAGAATTAAACAACTTGTTTCCTCCCCACCCCACAAGTCTCAGGTGCGCTCTCTCTCTCTCTCTCTCTCTCTGTATGGGTGTGTGTGTGTGTGTGTGTGCAGGGGGGTCTTTACTTAAAGCATGGCCTTAGGATCCTTGAGCCTTCAGGAACTATTTGTGTGACAGTAGGAGACTTCTGCAACCCACCTACGCGCTCATTCCAGACCTGTCAGCTCCACCTGTCCGTGCCAGCCGTCTCTGCTCTGGCCCACATCCCGCCTCCGTAAACGTGGGCAAGCAATTTGGTCTAAACAATGGTTCTATACACCACAACTGTATTATATCCACAGTATCTAATCTAGATGAATCACAAATGGACACTTTTAATATAGAAAATTAGAGAAAAATTAGTAACTACATTGAAAGCATAAAAGAGCTACTAATTTTCTATAACTATTCATTAAGCATAAATGAAAAAGTTTATGAGACATCCTGTTGGTAATGAAAGATTTTGCCTTGACTGAATCCAACTGGAATTTTTGGGAAAAGATGCCTTTTCTTTCCATCTCTCGTGCACTGGCATTTGTTGCCAGGGAACAAGGCTAAGAGGGAGAGAAGAGGATTGTGGAGCAGGATTATAATCAGATTGTGCCATTTTGAAATCCCTGTGTTTCCTTCTGGGAGGTAATTGATTTTAAAATGATTATTTTGAGCTGATAAGTTTAATAGGTTTGCATCCTCAAGGAGGCGGGGGTACCAAAAGGGGAAAGAACCCCATATTTAAAAGGTTGATTATTTTCTTGACTATATTATAGGTCAAAAGACAAAAATGCCCACCAAGAAGGGAACGTTTAAGTTAGTGCTGGTTTTCAACTGGATGAAAAGTTATGCAGCCATTGTCACCATAACTATCATGCCATGGAATGCATTGCTCGTGGAGTTTCTGATACTTTCGAATGTGTGAAGTCTTTAATTGCTGGGGATAATTCTAGAACAAGCATGTGAATGCCTCGTCCTAACAGATGTAAGAGGAAGCGCTGCTGCGATCCTGTGTCCGAGGACACATGCGCTGTGTCTATCAGAGTTTGTACAACGTGCACGTTCTGCACGCTGGGCGTGTTGAGGATGTGGTGAGAATCTGACACAGTGTAGTCTGGTGTTCAGAGGGCAGTTCTAGAGGCTGATGGGACGTGGGAAATGCAGCTGAATCCATGCCACCCATGCTGGCATGTGCTATTGCCTTCTCGGTGGTTTGATCATCACCAAGTGTCAGGAGGGTTGGGGCTTCCCCCAAGCTCTTCCCCACTGCATTTCCAGCACCTCCATGGTGCCTGCAAAGTTAGAAGTCCTTCATAAGTGTAAAGTGGTTGATTTAGCATTTCAGCCAGGGAGATAGGTATCTTAAATAATTATGATATATGAGGAAATTATACTACATATAGTCTTATTCAAACTATATTTCTTCCTGGGTTATTTGTCAAAGTGAGATTCATTGCCTGTTTATATCAGAATCATCTGGGGTGGGTTATGTATTTTTATTTTTCTGTGCAGATACCTGGGCTCTGTATAGAAGACAGACCCCTCCTCCCATCTCATCAGCATTTTTTGGAATAAAGACTGTCAAATTGCATTTTTAAATTAATTATTTCTATTAGGAATTCTAAGAAATATGGGGAAAGAGAGAGAAATATTTCAGTAATAGTCCAATATGGATTAGATCAAAATAACCACA
Organism: Lyroderma lyra; assembly: GCA_004026885.1. Classification (NCBI taxonomy): domain Eukaryota; kingdom Metazoa; phylum Chordata; class Mammalia; order Chiroptera; family Megadermatidae; genus Lyroderma; species Lyroderma lyra. The sequence continues at coordinate 27,175 of PVJL010006454.1, read as the reverse complement.
CTCATATTCTAGAAAAAGGTTTCTTAAACTCAGCACTATTGATATAAGAATTCTGTGGTGTAGGGACTGTCTTGTGCACTCTAGGACAATTTTAAAAATCGAGTTACATTGAAGTGTGGTCTAGCTTCGTGTCCAGGAATGACTTCCAGGCCAAGGAACAAGTGAGCCGCCACTTCGAAGGCAGTCCCTGAACTCAGGCCCACAGCTTCCAGCCAGTGTCAAGAAGACGCTGTTGCCCCTGGAGTCTGCACAGTGCCCCCCAACAGCCAGGAAGGTAGAGAATAAATACTGGAGCGAGGCCACAGAAAACCTCACATTTCTGTGTTTGTGCTGGGTATCAGAAAAATAAAAGGAAACTGTGTGGATGTGTGGTCTTTGCTATGCTCTTCTCACCAAATATCGCACCAGTGTATTTAGTTGGTAGAAATAATTTCATGTCTAGAACTTGAGTTAAAGGCGATGAGAAAAATGTCATTTTTAAGTTTTTAACTTCTGTAACTATTAGGGGATTGGAATAAAGGTGAAAGCAACCGACCCACAGTAATCAGAATACGAGTTTCCTCTCTATCAGTAAACAAATGCAAAACAACTTAGCACATGCCTACGTACAGGACTGCCTCAATAAATATTTGTTTTTATTGAGAAATGTGAATTAGGGACCACCTTGAGAGGCAAAAATATAAAAAAAGGAAAGAAAAGCTATACGTGATTCTCCCTCGAGGCAGAACAAAAAATAGAAGATGTGTAATGTTATATATTACTGACATCAGAACTAAAATGAGAATAAGTGGTATGTTTTATTAAGGAAGGACCAGATAATCCGCTGTCATTAACAGCCATAGTAGCCAGATAGATGGGACTTACAGGTCACCCCTGAATTAACTGATTCTGTCCTTTACTCAATAACCCACTCATTCATTTATTCAGTCTTCATCATTCATCATCTACAACATAACAATTCCTTTATAAGATGAGGAGCACTTACTTTCGAGGTCCTATCTGATGGCCACAGCCAAGCTCAGGGTGCATGTCCTTTGGAATACATCTAACAGCGCAGGGAAGAAACTTCGTGTCCTCCTCGTACAAAACGCAAAACGGGCGCTGAGAGCAGCTCACGTACTTCCCCTCCCTGCAGTCACTGAGATCTTCTCGCGTGTGAGGCAGTGAGCCAGCATCTGGGGACTCAAGGACCAACGACGTAGCATGTCTGCCCTTGGAACACCAACTGTCGGGAGGCTGATACACTCACGTGAACGCGAGGGCGTAAGCACTCGCAGAAGGCGGAGGAGCTTGCGCGTGGGCCCCCACCCAGCGCGCATCACAAGTGAGGCAGCAGTGCTCTCACCCATAAAATATGGCCAATGCCCACCCTCTGGCGAGAAGCACCACTGAACCCTTGATTAAAGACACTGCTCTCCCTCATCAGATCCCTCTAATAGGGCCCACGGCACTTCCTAATTAATAGATCAGCACTAATCGGCAGCTAATGACTCCCTTGACTATAGCTGATTTTCCCTCAAGGTGAGGGACGAGCAATGAACTACAGTCACTGCAGCACAGTCCCTCTATCACAGGAGTCTGAGCCCAATGGGACCAGCAGCCATGATGGCAAACGCAACCGCACGAAAGGGGACGGGTAGTGGAGGCACAAATAAGGAGGGCAGGCTGGGATCGTGGGACCAGAGCTGAGCCGCGTCTTACAGAACACAGAGTCCAACCTCCTCAGTGGAGGAAGCGGGGGCCAAGGAATGCAGGTGACGCCTAACGCCACCTGGGCCCTCGGCAACTTTAGGGTCCTCGGCAAGCGGAGGCTGCCGACGTCCTGGCTGTGGATTCCCAGGCCGGCTGTAAAGCCTCCTGTGCACCACGTCCCTCACACGTAACATGACGATAATGTTGTAAATCCCTCATGCAGAGCTGTTGTAATGGGGACGTGATGAAATAAATACAAATCCCTGAGAACAGTGCCTAGCAAATTCTAATTGTTTTAGTTACTGTGATTACCATTAACTAAATATTAATTGCTTTAGTTATTACTATTAACTAAATATTAATTGTTTTAGTGCCTATTATTACAAGTATAATTTATACGGCTGTAATGACAGCTATTGCGATGCATATCATTATCATTTTCATGTGTTAGGTACCTTCATCAAGTCAATAATTAGTTACCAAGTACCTCCTCTGTGCCAATCTGGAAGCTACAGGTCATTGTTTTGGGGACCTTTCTGTCTACTGGCACGACAGAAACAAAACTAAAATCCTGTCTTCTACACGATGCACAGTGTTACTTGCAAAGGTATCTCAGAGAAGGGGAAGAGGACGGAGATAGGGTATCGAACCCAAGCTGGGCGGGGAGAGGACCAGGGAGGTGTGTTTGTGAGAAGTGCACATTCAATACCTGCGGTGACAGAACAGTAAGTCTGAGTGCTGGCGTACGACGGCAGGAGGGCTGATTCCAGGACCCTTCTCGGGACCCGTCCCCCGGCGCCCCTGAATCTATGCGAATCAGCCCGCCTGGAATTGAAGAGTAAGTACATGATAGCAAGCAGAGGGCTGGGGCTCAGAAATCAACTCTGCTTAATGTGTCTCTTCATTAAAATCAGAATTTAATTCCCACCAAAGAAAATGTTTTTATCAACCTTATGCTGCATCATTCTTAATTTGATTACAATTCATGAAATGCAGGCTCATTTAAAATGGTCTCATTAACAAATTGTTTGGCAAATGGTAAAGGAAGGTATAGACACTTAAAAATTCTTAATCAACCTTTGGGAATGTAGCACATGAGCTCATGCAAATTAATTGGATCAAAGTAAGTAAAAAAATTAGAGACAGGCTTTATGCCTCCTTGTCGTTCAGATTTACATGTAACCTCCATTTCTACAGAGACTTCCACATGCCAGTCACTCTATGACAGCCTCCAGATCAGTCGTCCCGAGGAACCGACCACATCACCCTATTGTGCTGATTAAAGAAATCTGCTCAGGAGCGCAAGTAATTTCTTTAAAGTCACAAAGGAAATAGGTGACCCAGAATTAAAACCAGGAATATATGGTTCCAAACTTGATGGTCATTATTCTACTCCACTGACAAGTTTTCAGCATCGAATAATTGGAAGAGAAGCTGACAGACAGGAGTGAGAGGTTTCCCGATGTGTGTGTTGGCGCCAGAAGCTACCAGCCACGCGGTGGTAGTGCCCACAGCTTCCCTTCGGTCTCGGGTGATTTGGGATGTCCGGTGGGCAGGCTCATTTCTTCTTCTGTTATTTATTGCGTCTGCAGTGGGAAAGGCGCTGGGCTATGAAGAAAGGTCTTCTGATCCCTGACAGGCACTCACTGAATTTTGATTCAGCCGGCGTATTGTTTACTGAGCCTCTCTCTCCCTCTCTCTCCTTCTCGCCCCCTCTCTCCTCCTTTACTTATTTTTAGTTTTTAACCAAACTCATCTTTGAAGTCCGTTTCAAGGTGCTGTCTTAACATGAAGTCCACCCCAAAGAAATCACAGCAGGCGGTGGAAGGAGACCAGGGCCCGGACGATTGTGCCGGAGCCGCTGCGCTCAGCTGTCTCTTCCCGGGCAGTTCTGAGTGCCCGCAGCCTTGGGTCTATGTTTTTTCCATTATAAACACGGCAAGAGGAGTTGCCCAAATCTAACGCCTGGCCACAGTTTGCATCCTGTTTCTACCTGGGAACCCGGGAGACACACTGTCACTTGGGGAGTGGAGTGAAGGCTGGGTGTGCTAAGAGACGGACATACTTGGCTATGTGTCAAAGTGAAGTCTGACCCCATGACCTACAACCCCACAAACACGTGCACACAGACACCGGCAGCTCTAAACCCCGCCCCTGCCAAGCCTTGGGCGTCTCTGCGTCCTGCTCCTACCAGCCCTGGTCATAGCTTACATTCCTAATCTTTACAGTCGGTTCTGGAATTCACCATGATGCAAAGAATTCTGTGCAACATCTCCAGCTCTTAGAACAAAATAGAATTACGGCCATCATGGGAAGAGAAGGAAAACACTAGAAAGAGAATCATAGCTCTAGATCCTGCTCTTAGAATTCGACCATATTCTAGTTAGTCAAGATAGTTTAATTTCCTTGTTCAGAGGCTTTGTAAATGTATTATAAATTCGATGGGGGGGGTCTTTACTCCTTCAAAACTCCTTCATCCATATTTACATTTACTTGTGTGTGTCCACGTGTGTGATTTGCGTGTGTGCATGTGTGCGATTTGTGTGTGATTTGTGTGTGTGCACGTGTGTGATTTGTGTGTGATTTGCATGTGTGCACGTGTGTGATTTGTGTGTGATTTGCGTGTGTGCAAGTGTGTGATTTGCGTGTGTCCACGTGTGTGATTTGCATGTGCACGTGTGCGATTTATGTGTGTGCACGTGTGTGATTTGTGTGCACATCTGTGATTTGTGTGTATGCAATTTGCGTGTGTACATGTGATTTGCGTGTGTGCATGTGTGTGGTTTGTGTGTGATTTGTGTGTATACACATGATTCACATGTGCACATGTGATTTGTGTGTGTGCATGTGTCTGATTCATGTGTGTGCATGTGTGATTTGCGTGTGCCTTCTCCACCGGGATCTGAGGCAGTGACGATCATTTCCCATCTTTTTGCTTTTCACCACCACAGACAGGGGGCCGCCTTCTTGCTCTGCTAGTCGGTGGGAAATATTTGTCAAAGGTATTATTTATTAGACAACAGTAAATAAACCAAGCCTGCTCTACCACTACAAATCTGTATTGTTGCACTCATATCTCCTTGGTAATAAATGTCACCCATTTCCCATCATTTTACATTTGTAGAACTAGCCTGATATACTAGGCTTCTTGCTTCCTTATGTCACAGATAACTCAGTGCAGGACTCTCCTCTCCGTCATAGGTGATGAATTCTTCTAGGACTGGAACGCGGGACTCATGCCCGATCACTCTCGTGCCAAGTGACTGTGCTGCTTCCTTCGAGAGGTGCTTAGGCAGGGAAGATCACAAAATGACTTTAAGAGTGTAACACATTGGAGTGTGACACATTGAAAGAAGACCTTCCGTGGGCGATGGCATTTGTAATGAGATAGAATGGTTGTCGACAAACTTACAAATCTTCTTGGGAAGTTCTGAAATCAGTTTGCTTCGTCGGGCGATGCTGCTGTCAGCACCCTTGACAGCTGTATAAGAAGAACAAAAGGTCCTTTGCTCAGGGACAGCTGCGGCAGCTGAGGTGGTGCATGGGAGGGCTGTCATCTGCAGCTGACAGCCTGCTTGAGGGCGGGGACACTTGGAGCTGCCATGGGCATCTCAGTCAGTGCCCAGAGCCTATCCTGCTTGTCAGTTTCCAATCTGGCCTCTGGTTAAGCGATGTGCCTGGATGACCCCCATGAGTTTGATGGATGTGGTCACTCAACGGCTGGGGAAGCCTTCTCAATAGAACCAAAGGTACCTTGCTCAGGTGGAGGCGAACAAAGCCAGCTGCCCACGTGACTACCCTGGGGATCAGTAAATACCTGTGCTTTGACAATTTTCTGGCAATCTCTGAGGTCATTTGCAAAGGACTTTCACATATAGTATTCTATTTATTTCTCAAAACAGCCCTGTGAGATAAGACAAAGAAGTACAATAATTACTATTTTATAAATAAGTCCACTGAAATGGAGAGAGATGGAGTGGCTTGACTAAGGCTGGAGCCCTGGCCATCAATTAATGGTGGTTTGAACTACTCTAGTCTTCAGGTTCACAGTGATGTCGATTTGCTAGAGATAGCTCAAAGGCATCGATAACCGAAGCCTACTGGCACTTTCCCATCTCTGGTAGGAAGCTAGATGCTTCTCAGCAGCGGTCTGCCGGACTGAACCCTCTGCTTCAGCTGTTCAACTTGAGTGCAAGGTCTTCCTTTCACCACTTTTTCCAATTTAAATGGTAAACATCTCACAGTCACGTATATAGTTAAATATTCCTTATATGTCAATTACATCTCAATAAAAATATTTCTATCTACTATTTATATGTGATATATTTACATATCATTATATATTTATTTGTACATATTTTATAGTCTTTGTTTATAGACATACATTGTTACTCCTGATATTAAATATTACTTTGATTGACAAAACAGTGTGTTTGTGGAAAAGTAGTCAAATTCTGCTATAAAAATGTCTTGAAGAGACTTGAGTAATCCAAATCATGCCATCAAACCCTCAAAGTTCAAACACAGACAAAGTAATGCAAAGTAATACCTAATTAAATATTTAATGAATAGTAAAACTGTGGAGATAACTTCAATATACAAAGCAGTAAATTATGACACATGAACTTGATGGACTTTTATGCAGCCATTAAAATTATAATTATGAAGCCTATAAAGCAAAATGAAATGCTTATAATGAAAGAGGGAGTGACAAAGGCAGAATGCAAAATCACGTCGATTCTGTAATTAGGATCGGCACAGCAGATACGCCTGGCGTCTGTAAATCAGTGCCCAGCACTGTCCCAGGTCCCGGAGTTACAGACTAAAGGTCTGCCCCCAGCTTTAAGGAGCTCAGTGGAGATGGAGAGACTGACGTGAAGTAAATGAGTGCAATAACCTGTAAGACCTGCCATAACAATTATATAGAGAGTGTAGAAGTGGGTCAGAAGGAGGAGTAATAAAATCCACACAGTGAGCTACAGAAACTTCCTGGAAAGACACGTCTGTGTGTGTGCACTGGCTGGAGTACATGAGACGAAAGTCATCTGGGTTTCTCTGAGAGACACAAAGGTATCAAATAACGACTTCCTTCATAGTAGTGACCACTGGGCATGCCCTGATGGCCCAGTCCTCCATCACCCGCCCCAGCCTCCACTTCTCCATATCCCGAGGCTACAAGTCTCTCGGGAGAAACCTCTTCCTGGCCCTGCCCATCTTGAGAATGCCATGGTTTATATCACTATCCTCTAATGGCCTCCTGATGCCCCCCCAAATGCTGGGTCCTTAAGGGTCACTTCTGACCCTCTGCCATAATTTATTATTCAGGGATTCCAAAAATCTTTGCCTTCTCACCATATTCTTCTTGTGTAATGCTATCAACTTTGACAGCTAACTATTGTGACCATCCATCGGATTTACTCAGGACATTACAGCTGGAAAAATAAAAGTATTCTCTAGACAGTGTATGGGAAAGGGGTCAGCAAATCACCACCCATGGGCCAAATCCAGCCTGCTGAAAATGTTGGCTCCACTGGCGAACTAATGGCCTTTCACTCTGCGAATGCTTGCACAAAATCAAGAGAACAGCATTTCACGACACGTAACAATTACGCACAATCACACTTCAGTGCCCGTAAATAAAGTGATACTGGAGCACATCCATATTCATTCTTTTAAATTTTTAAATTGAGATATAATTGACAAATAACCTTGTGTAAGTTGAAGGTGTGCAATGCGTTGGATTGATACATTTACAAATCACAACACGATTACCTCCATAGCGCTCGCTAATCAATGCTTCTATCACGTCACATAGCCATCATTTCTTTTTCTTGGTGAGAATAATTAAGATCTAGTCCCTTAGCAACTTTGAGGTTCATAACACAGTGTTATTGACTGTAACTACTGCGGCGTGTGCATTAGATCTCCAGACCTTATTTAGCTTCTAGTTGCCAAGTGTGTACCCTTAAAGAACATTCATATGTAGTTTATGGCTGCTTTTACGTTACAATGGCAGAGTTGAGTACTTGTGACAAAGTTCCTGTGCCTTGCAAATCCTAAAATATTTATCCTTTACAAGAAAAGTTTGCTAATCCCTGGAACAGAAAATCGTCTAAACAGTGCATTTGCCATTTATTGTTATCTATACCTATCTATTTATTTTTTGGTAATACTAGAATTTAAATAAACCGTTTCAGAAGCAATGAGATAAAGGTTTAACAAACATTATCGAGTATATTTCTGTTTCTCAATGAAATTGATGACAAATATGAAACTCTCACAAAATAGTTGATGGTATTTACATTCCACCATTGGGGTCAACAGCAAAATCCCCAGCCACATGGAAACCAAAAAGCATCAAGCTGCCTCAGCTTCTACCTAAACATGAGAAGTGATTTTTAAGAGTCTACTCCTGAAGATGGCAATGTCACCTATATGATTGCTTTTATTCAGCACGGTGTGGAGCAGGGCTGCTAATGTGGACGAAATGCCTGATGTTCTAAATGAAGTTGTTTGCAGAATGAACAGTAAAAACTAATTGTTAATATGCAGGCTCCTGCATATTCCACTGTTAGTAGAAGACTTTTGCAGACAGTTAAGTGATAGTTTTACCTTGGGGTCAGTAGATGCCTCTAAAGTGGTATCTCTTAATTCCAATATTGACTTTTTAAAAAAAATCAAGCTTATGGAGTCAAAGTAAATTTTTTGGAAGTTCATTATGTTAAGGTTGAACATTAATGTGAGTGCTCTGCAAATTCAGTCCCAGATTTTAAAAAGGAAAATACAAATTACTTGTTTTTGTTGTGGTAATAATGTAAAACAATTTTCGTGAAGCACACAGTGTGGTAAAAGCAATGTTTTTACTAAAATTAAGAAATCAACAGAACAGATATGTACTTGGAGTTGACCATAGCACTACCAAATAATTCCTCACAGAGTAGACAATCATGACTGTGTTGACTAGGCTCCACTAAATCTACCAATGAAATTAAAGTCATATTTGCCAAAATTTGTAAGTATAGTTATAAATGCACAGTTAAAAAGAAGGTACTGCAAAATGTTTGCAAATGGGTGGTCTTGGTTACCAAAAAGTACTCTAGAATGACAACCCTATTCTTTCACTCATCGTAATGCAGTGTCAGTGAGATTTTAAAAATGTTTGACCCCTTGGACTGCTCTGTGTAGAACTGGCATTGTGTCTTCCTTACAAGTTGTTGAAGGAGGTGACAGCTGGTTGACATTCGAGCTGCACCCAAGCAAGCAGAGGGTTCTCACCCTCTCCCCTGTGCACTGAGCCCCCCTCCACTGTGCACTGAGCCCACCGTGGAGCTGTTTTTAAGGATGGAGCGCTGGCAGAGTGATGTGGTGTTGAGACTGTCTGGGTGAGGATGTGAATGAGCCCCATTAAAGGCTTCTACAGAAACTTTGAAAGTTCTGGTGGCCGGGTGCTGAGACTTCCTCATCCTGCAGCCCCCCAATACAAGCCCTGAATGTAAGTTCCATTGCTTCTCAAACCCACCACCTGCCATCTGGAGTGGCCTGTCTCTCTCTTCCATCCCTCCCTGCCTTCCCTGACAAGGGCCAGTTTCACATTTTACCCAGGAAGCTCCCAGCTTGTGAACCAACAAATGAAATATGCCAGGAAAGCCCCCTGGATCTTTCATTATTAGAAAGGTTTCATTGTTGGACTGTTTGCAACTATAAATTCAGTACCTTTACGAGATACAACACTAATATTACTTAGTTTTTCTTTAGTGAGATTTGGCAGTTATCTATCTTTCAAGAAATGTGTCCATTTTATAAGTTGCTGAATTATGTGCACAATATTTCCATGATATTTCTCTATTTCCATATTTCTCTATTTATTTCTCTATTATACGCTTAATTTCTAAATTAAGTTCTTTAATATTGTTCTCTCTTTTATTCCTGAGATTGGTAATATGGTTCTTATCTCTCTAGTTTTCTTAATCAGCTAATGGTTACCAGTTTGATCTTTTCCAAAAAGAACTTATTTCACTGATTTTCTCTATTGTTTTTCTTTTTTCAATTTTATGGATTTTTGGTCTCATTTTTACATTTTTTTCCTTTGGCTTGCTTTGCTTGTTCATTTTGTTTTTTAACGTTGAAGCTTGGATTATTGATGCGATCATTTCTTTCCTAATGCAAGAATTTAATGTTTTGAAACTCCTTTACACAGTACATTAGCTACACACTCTAAACTTTGATATGTTGCACTTCCACTTTCTTGAAAGTCAAAATATATTCTAATTTCCTTAATCACTCCATCTTTGTCCCACCGTGTTCTTTGGAAGTGTGTTCTTCCATTTTCAAATATTTAATGGTTTATTTACTTTTTTTCTGCCAGGTTTTAAATTGTGGCTCATATAAGATTCTATGTTATCCACTATTAGTTTATTATTTATATAGGTTTTTAAAAAAGTATTTTTACTCTACGTATGTGTGTATGTCTGTATATTATAAACATGTGTATTATATGTACATATATATCACAATATATACTCAAGTAATATTATATGGCTTTATGTTTAGTATAAGAAATTTTAAAAAAATTCCATTCTTCCCTCCTATCCTTTGTACTATTACCATTGACAGTTAATTACTACACATGGTATGAATCTAAAAGATGATGCTATCATTTTCCTTTAGTTAGTCAATTATCTCAGAATTGTATTTTAAAAATTGGATATTATTCAAGAAAAGACAAGCCATTAGAAAATTTCATCTTTCAGGAAAAAAGGTAATAACTGATCTAATTTAGATTTTGGTGATATTAAAAATTATTAGTAGAAGGATATAAAAGATACTAGAGGAATATTCTTTGAGAACTCTGACAATATTCTTTTACTGGTCTCAGCAGACTTCTTTCCACATTTGTATTTTGGGGATTTTTTAAACCAGCGTTTATTGTTTGCACTCAGCTCTCCTCCTACCCGCAGCCACTGACGGAGCTGCCTGGGCAGGACACTGTGCTTACCCCTGAGGCGAACAAGATGGACCGGCCACCGCCCCCGCCCCCCACCCCATGGAAAATCCCCTAGCTGATAACAAACGCCGGCAGGCACACAGGCAGGTCCAACACAGTCTTTTCAGTTGTTAGATAGAGGTGAACATGGTGAAGAAACACACGAAAAACCATCACCTATGACAGGGGTTGGGAAGACAAACGTTCAAGGAAGGTTCTCCTGGGAGGCGGCCTCTGATGTGAGTCCTGAATGAGGAGCAGAACGTAGCAGAGACATAGAAGGAGAAAATGACCTTTATTAGCAATGATATACTGAACATCTTCAAAGCTCATGAGATGGTTTCTACTCTGGTCTTGTGAGCAGAAGCTGACGGATCGGCGATTTATCTAAGAGATGGAGGCCCCAGTGATGCCAGAGTTGTAGAGCTGTGAGAAGAACCCAGTGGAATCTGCAGCTGATCTCTCCGTGTCAGGGTCACACACAAAGCTTATTTAGGTCATCCCCGGAATTCTGTTCCTACCAATTCTTCCTAAAGAACAACCTACAGCAAATAAAAGAAAAAAAACCCTGCAAATATGCAAAAGCAAAGTACACTCACATGGAAACTACTTACGGATGGGACATCTCAGCTTTGATTCTGATCTACAATCACAGAGGTATTTTTTTTTCATGTCAGACATCTATTGATATGCAAATGAGGTATAAGGAAAACTTTTGTGATTAATATGTTCATTGTTATGATTATACATGCACATACACACATATACACAGATAAAATAAAATACATAGTATTACTTTTCATTTGAGGTTAAGATACTCCAATATTTCAATTATTTAAATCACAGAAGAATGTGATGATTTCTTATTTATATGAATTCAATTTTTGTCCCGTAGCCATGCTATTAAAAATATGATCATTTATTTTGTATGAATCTATCAGTGTCACCTTATGTGAACTCCTTTCACCCTCCCTGCCGACTGACGCGTGTTAATGTTTTGACAGAAAACACGCACATCCATAGAGAGAGGTTCTAAATGAAAACTCGAGTTGCAAAGGAGAAGACAGGCGATCTGTTAGCAAGGACTCTATAAAGAGGCAGCCGAGAAGAAACAAGACAGGGTCCGAGGGAAGAATGTTACAAGTTTTACTCCGTGTTAAAATAACCAAAGAGAGTGGATTATACTTACCAAAACCCAATAGCATTTACTAAATGGCTCTTTCTACTTACATATATCTCTCAAATAATGTGCACATTTCTGTATTTGTACTGGAAGTTTTAGCTTTGGGTTTGGATCATGTATTTTCTCTAGAATTGCTTCACTTAAATGTCTAAGCATTTTTCTAGCTATTAATAAAATGTATACAGCATACTTCAAAACATT
>PVJL010006454.1:0-15016 GCA_004026885.1 Lyroderma lyra | reverse complement strand
TTATATTCTGTGTACTTAAAACTGGAGACATTTGCTCATTTTGTTTGTTTTGTAAGCATATATAACTGGGTTCCTATGACTGGGAAGTCACAGGAAGAATGTTTTTTTCTGTACCTTCTTTTTATTAACCATTTTTTCCCTTTATATCTAACCAATATGTTTAAATAAAAGCTGGCTCTCTTAGATTTCATAAAATATACTGGGTTAATACAGAAGATAATGATAATGGAAAAGAAAAAAAAATAATACAAGAATTAAAGTTCTTGATCAAAGAGGGGTCAGCAACTGGGTGGTGGGCGGTTAAATGAGGACTTAACACCTTTGTCCTTGCAGCGAAGACCCTTACAAAAAGAAAAACTAAAAAAAGAGGGAAATTCCTTTATAATTTATGAAAAATATCTAAGGCATCATTATTTTTCTCTCTCCCTCTCATCTATGCTTTTCCTCTCAAAAGAGTGTTAATAACGACATTAGCAATTTAGTAGGCTGACCAGGCATACCATCTCCAACCAACAGCAAACAACGGTACCGACCCGTTTCCAGTGGTACCTGTGGTCAGCCTACGGACACCTTGAACTTAGCCCGGTGTGACGAGGCTGAGCGGATGTACCGTTTGAAATGGGACAGGACCGATGTTTTCTGTCCTGTTTAAAACAAGACATCTGCTCAGTCTACATTTTAGGAACTCTTGTGGAAAGACACGTACTGGTTAACCCTATTCCCAAGTTTTGGCTTATTTGCCTGGATTATCTGTTTTAGCAGTTTCAGTTATGGTGCACTGAGGTGGGGATGAATGATAAATTAAACAGAATTATTTGTACTTTAAATATAGATATTTGCATATTTTCTCTTTGAAGTATTAGATATTCAAAAGGAATGACTTTCTAATCAAATTAAAGCAGGATCGTTAATGCCTAGCAATTCAAGTTTGCAACACAGTAATGTTTATTACAGGGACAATGAATACCCAAATTTTATTTAAGTGTTTTCTACAATATTAACATGAAAATGCCAGAAAAGTGTGGTACTACTGTATTCATTTTAGTTACTATATACGAGTTCTGTGCAGCTATGAAGCTATTGGAAGAAAATCCACAGAAAAAGTTAGGAAGAATGACTACAGCTATCTATTCATTCCTATGTTTTACTAACTTGTTATGGCAGCCCTAGCACACTAATGCAATACGTACTCGTACACTATAAAAAATGGGTTGTTTATCTAAAATTCAAAGTAGCTGGGCATCCTGTAGTTTTATTTGCTAAACCTGGCGACTCTGCTTTAGACTAATTACCTTAATTCTCTACAACTGTGAGAACTAGGCATTATTTGTTCTGTTTTGCATTAAGAAACCGAACTTGAGGGAGTTTTAAAACTTGCCTAATAACTGTTAAACGACTGAATCCAAACCTGGGAGGTCCTAATTCATAACCTTTAGCTCTTAATTAATATACTGCATCTCCTAATATCTAGGGGTCAAACTGATGGCGGACTACGTCGTGGAACAGTACGGACGGAGCCTGTACGCACGGTGACTTTGCAGCGTGTGCGTCCGGGCGGGAGGGGCCGGAGGGGCCGAGAAAGAGCACCGCACGGCTGCGGTGTGGAGCAGAGGCGTCACACAAGTGACCGCTGGCCTCGGCACGGAGCGTAAGTGCAGGCGGAGCCCGTACGAGAGCAAGGGGTTGAAAACGGGGGCGGCGTGCCCGGGGCGCGGGGGGACGCCCACAGCGCGCAGCGGGGAGCGGACAGCGGCTGTGGGAAGACCTCTGCATGGTCGCTCTGAGACCGCTGCTCCTTTGGGGATAGGTTTCTCGTGTCCGCGTTTGCAGCGATGTCAGGGCTACCTCCCACCCAGAGTCGTGGCTTCGTCTAACTCGGCTGGTGCTCATCCCTCTCCACGGATTGAGAGGGTTGTGCTAGAAGGTCCCCGCAGTCCATGCCGACGCTAAAGTGATGCTCTACAAGCTGCTGAATAACCCTGAAACCAACCACAGGCAGTGAAGAATGAACCTGCCGATAACGTTGACGGTGGAACAACCGAGTTTAGATGCAGTGGGAACGTTCCTCTTGATTTAATGCCTTGCTTTTAAAGACAATTTTTCAACTGTTTTCAACTTCTAAACTAAGTTGATGTTCAGCTGTTTTGAAGATACATATGCAGTAAGCAATCATATTGCTTTTAAATCTTTAAGTGAAAAGCTACTCCAAGAAATCCAAACTGATTTTACTCAAATTCTCCTAGAGAGTGATTCAGGTATCAGGCTGAAACCAACCCCTACCCAGTACAGCAAAACAGGGGTACTTTCAGACAGCAGTGAGTAGGTGAAATAGAGTGTAAGTGCAATCTGCAAGCCCACCTGACACAGAGTGTTTGGTGAATGTTCTCTTGCCTAACCTATCTTTTGTATCTGCTTCTATGAGTATTCACAAAACGGTGCAGGGAAAATGGTAGCTATTCTCTTACATAATTAGAATTAAACCCACGTCGATTTGACATAGAGGATAGTTTTTCTTAATTATGTTTTAATATGGGATGAGATATTCATGACAGAGGAAACACCACTTGAATCTTTTAGGGAGCTGAACAAAGAATGACTTACTAGTACTTCCTGAACCCCTACCAGGAGTCAGTGTCATTGTTGGGCAGACTGCCCTCCTCAGTGACACGGTCACTGCTTTGTGCTCACCAAATCATTTTATTTGTTACTGAGATACACAAAAAGGCCACAGCCTCCTGTCTTCTTATATAAGAGGCCCATTCTGGCCCTTAGACATAACAGATGTTTGCCACTTCCAGGCCTCTTTCTAAATTGTCCCACAGCATTGTGCATACTCTTGCCCCCGCAACCATGGTCCCTCACCTGGATGCAAGTGACTCTGTGATGGCAAAAGGCCTTGACCACTACCACCTGGAGGAAAGCTACAGAGGAGATATGCTCAACCAAATAGCTCCACATCAAACTCCGCCTAAGTGAGAACTAGGTCTGTGTTATGCTAAAATGTGCTCATGAGATTTGGGTATTATTTGCCAAGGCAGCTGGTGTTATTTTTTACTTGACAAATAAATACCATGGTTCTGTAAGGTTGTAACATACTATTAAAATGTTTAGATGCAATAACCAAATGACAAGCTAATAAAGAACATTATGGAAGTTAGCTCTAAACCAATGCAATGTTTTCTTTCTGTCTTTCTTGGAATTTGACATTCTGTCTGTTAACTTGCTACATGTGTCTACATGCATTTATCCACATTCAATTGTTAATTTCAAACTCTCTATTCACTACTTTATTTTATTTGGAATTAATATTGATTTAAAGTAGTTCTTTTTATCTTATTGGTTATTTGCTAGAGTTTTGTTTTTCATTCTTTATTTCAAAAGCACCTCTGATAAGGGGCTAATATTCAAAATATATAAAGAACTCATACGACTCAACAACAACATCAACAAACAAACAATCCAATTAAAGAATGGGCAGAGGACCTGAACAGACACTCCTCCAAAGAAGACATACAAAAAGCCAACAGATATATGAAAAAAAATGCTCAACTTCACAGCTACTGGGGAAATGCAGATCAAAGCCACAATGAGACAACCACCTCACACCTGACGGAAAGGCTATTATCAAGAAGACAAGAAATAACAAATACTAGAGAGGGTGTGGGAAAAAAGGAACCCTCCTATACTGTTGGTGGGAATGCATTGGTACAGTCACTATGAAATACAGTATGGAGGTTCTTCTAAAAATTAAAAATTGAATTATCATATAAGCTAGCAATCCTTGTTCTGGATAGCTATCTGAAAAATGTGAAAACATTTATCCATAAAGATCCACGTACCCCTATGTTCACTGCAGCATTAGTCACGGTGGCCAAGATATGGAAACAACCCAAGTGTCCTTTGACAGATGACTGGATAAAGCAGACGTGGAGCACATACACAATGGGAAGTTACTCGGCCATAAGGAAAGATGAAATACCGCCATTTGCAACGACATGGATTCATCTTGAGATGATCATGCTAAGGAAAATAAGTCAGATGAAAAAAGTCAAGAACTATATGATTTCACTCATACGTGGGATATAAAACTGAGAGCAACAAACAGACAAGACAAGCAAACAAAACTCAATGGCACAGACAGCAGGGTAGTGGTTACCAAGGGGAGGTAGAAGGCAGTAAAGAGGGTCAAATATATGGTGAAGGAAGGAGAACTCACTCTCAGTGGTCACCACACAATGCACGTACAGATATATTATAGACTTATACACTAGAAACCTATACAATTTTATTAACCACTGTCACCTTAATATACTTAATAAAGTTTTTAAAAAACAAATGAGAGAACCATTCACAATTTTACTTGAATCCTACTATCATGTAGTTTGCAAATAATTATTTAAATTTATTCTCAAAGCTTTTTAAACAGCTTGACAATGCTCTCAAAATATTTTCTAGTTAAAGAATTTAATAACGGCTTTAAGTTTTATATGCAAAATATCTGATCCACTCCTTCATTGTTCAATAAAAACTTGTGAGTCCTGTCATACGTTCCTCTGTTACAAGGGACAGAGCAGTGGAGCCAGTGAGAGCTTGCGCCCTGGTCCTGAAACGGACGTTTGAAGGAAGGAGTTTCCTGCGGAAGGCCGCTTTTCCTCCCATGAGATTGCTAGGCAGGACGTCAGAAGGGGAGAAGGAGAAAGAGAAAAAGATCTGGATCTTTCTGAGATCTGAACACTGAGGACTGGTAGTAATCCTGGGTGACAGCCTTTAGTTACATCGAAATCATGAGGAAGCAGGGGGGCAGGAACTCCTGGTTCGCGTCCCCACTCCTGCGTCTTTTAGTTTCTGCTGGGCGTTTCCTCCCTGGCACAAGTGATGTCCTTGTACAGCTGTTCCCTGGTGGTCTGGTTGGTGGCTGCTCGTCCCAGCCCCCGTCTCCCTGGGCTCCAGTGGTGGTGTCCCCTTCCTCCCACCCTGTCCTCCGGCTGGAGCAGCAGCAATGAGTTCCCGCCGTCCAGCCTCAGCGCCGGGGCAGCTCCTGTGGCCGCTGTGTGTCTCGCTCGTCCTTTACCTGTAAACCTCTCTGTTCGTCAAAGCACTTTCATTTGAATTCTTTGATCTACAGATTATTTCCAAACATGTGAAATATTTGGGGGACTTCTATATTCTCCTTCAAAATGTTATTTTCAGTGTTTTCAGTGTTCTTTCAGAATATCATTTTAATTTATCAGTTTTCCTTGGGGCTATAACTCTACCCTGTAAGTGGCTGTCCAAGGGAGCACACTATCAGAGACAGCATTTAGATACTACACATAAAGTGTAAGAGCTGTGCAATAAAACAGGCTGATTTACCACCCTCTCTGTCCTTTAGGCTAAAGTTGTCACATAAATCACACTGACAGACAGCATAAATCCACGCCAGAATGCCAATTCTTTTGTTTTAACTCTGTGTGTATTTTAAAGAGCCCAAGAAAACATTCCTTCTACTTATCTCCCTGCCTGCTTTTATTCCTAGGGCCCTGCATCCCCTCTGACCACTGAGGTGCCCTCTGGTGTCCTGCTCTTCAGCCCAAGGGCTCCCTCTGTCATTTCAGATAGTGTTGGTCTGCTGGTGGCAAATTCCCTGATTTACATTTATCTGTAATGTCTCATTTTGCTTTTATTATTAAAAACATATGGGCCCAATTTTTATTTTCTTTTTTCCTTTTGGTCCTGGAGACCTGTGGGTTCACTCTGTCTGTCCTCGCTCTGACGGCCCCTCTGTTCTTCTGCATGGAAACGGTTCACGCCTCCGGTCTTTCCGGAACTACACCCTCATGTCTAATAGGGCGTCATCCTAGCTTTGAACTGATCCTCCTGGGATCCACTGAACATCTCAAATCTTCAAATTCATACGTTTTACGAATTGGGGAAATTTGCGGAGCACTAGTTCTTAAAGCATTTTTTTTTATCGATTTTTACCTCCTTTTTATTCTGAGAATCACATCATACATATGTTCAACTTTTGATATTGTTCAACACACCACTGAGAGTTTTTTAAAAATATTATAGGGGCTCCCTGGTGGTGTAGTGGCTAGGCTTTGGCACTCTCAACGCCACGGCCTACGTTCGATTCCCAGCCAGGGAACTACCCCCCAAAAATGAATAAATAAATAAATAATATTATTGGTTCTCAATTTTGATGATTGGATGATTTCTATTGAAATCATTTTCAGTATATTGGTATCCTCATGCAAAGAATATGTTTTTCCTCTTTTTTTTAAATTTCAAATATTGCATTTTTCATTTCCAGAAATTCCATTGGGTTATATAGTTGTTATTTTTCTGCTAATATTTATTACTAATTCACAATTTTTATATCTTTTAAATTCTTACCATAGCTGCTTTAAAATCATTTCCTTTCCATCATCTAAATGAATTCAGGATTCATCTTTATTTCTTGTCTCATATATGAATCATGTTTTCTTTATTTAAATATTATACATTTAATAACTTGGATGATTTAACATTGTATTTTGGATTTCATGAATTATATATTGTAGAGATTTTCTTAGGTTCCTCTCAACAATATTATTTTTGTTTTGTTTTGTTTGCTTCTTTCCTTAGTAGACAGTGAAATTGACTGAGCTCAAATTCCAATGTCTCCACTGCTACAATGGGCAGTAGCTCAAATAATATTTATTTCAGCCTTAGCTGTGATACTTAGAATCTACCCCTTCAATAAGCAGTGTGAGAGTCAGAAAAGAATTTGGGCAGAGGTCGTGTGCAGAATTCAGAGCAAGCTCTGTCCTGTTCTCTTCTACTACTTCTCCTCACTCTCTAGCTTGCTTGGTTGCTCTCTGGTTTTTCCTTTTTTAAGGAAAGACTAAGTTTCTCTCACATTCTAAGTATCCCTCATGCCTCCGATAGAGTCTATCCTCTGTCCAAAGCAGGGAGAAGAGCTGCCCCTTTTTCCAAGTTTAGAGCCTCCTCTAATTTTTGCTTGCTATTGGTCATACCCTAGTTCCTTTAGCTAGTTCTCATTTTGTGTTTCAAGAGTGTATAGTCATACGCAGGAGAGTTAACACACTAGAAGATACTCCACTATTGCAGGATGTGAAACTTATCTTTCAATGCAGTTTTAATTTACATTTATTTTATTTTATTTTATTTTATTTGAGTTCTCTTTCCATCACCTTATATTTAGCTTCCCCTCCCTCCTCTCTTACCCCCTCCCCCTTTCTCCCCTCCCTAACCCACTCGTTCCCAAATAAACATTAAACTATTGATTGTGTCCATGGGTTGTTTGTTTGTTTGTTCATTTCTTTTCGCTTTGTTGCTTTCAGTTTTATATTCCGCATATGAGTGAAGTCATACAGTTCTTTGTTTTTTCTGTCTGGCTTATTTCACTAAGCATGATGATCTCCAGACAACAATTTACATTTTTCTTAATGTTAGCAACAAACAAAATAAAACAGAACAGCTATTTAAGTTCAACAGCACATGCATTTATTCTTCTAGGAACTATCTATCCCTATGTTGCCCATTTTTTATCTGGTGGTGGACCTTCATTTTCCTTTTAGGAGTTACTTACACATTTGTGAGGGAGTCTTGAATTTATTAATCTTATTTTTTCTTTTTACTTGTTTCAGGATTTTGAATCATAGTCATTTAATAAATATAAATTCAATAAACATACAAGTAAATAACTTACAAGTAAATAAATTGATCCAATATATAATACAGCTTTTTAAGTTAACAGAGGTATCTTAGAAAGCTTCATGAAAAAATTAGTCGATATTTAGAGTTAGTGGACAAGTTTAGTCCTTGCAGTACAGCGCACCACGGTTTCCTGCTGATTTCGATTCCAGCGTTCTGACTGAACGTGACAGCGTTCGTATGTCCTAGACTTGATGACATGGTAAACTAAAACTGAGGCTGCGACTCTCTATTTGGCTACGAACACACTGCTTACTTAGCATTTTTGGTATGTGTTTGCATCTCATTTTCTGATCTCCTAGAGTGGGGATCTTGGGGGGCAAAACAATCTAATTAATGTCCAGAATAACAAGTCTACAACATGAAACCAAACATGCGCTTAGCAATGATTCACCAGTCAAGACTTTGTCCTTTCTTCTAGATTTGTTTTCATAATTATGCTTTCATAATTTCTAATGAGCTGTCAATTACATATGCAAATTAAGTGGAGCAGACATTAAAGAATTTCTATATTAGTATCATACAGCTGTGTTATGATTTTATGAGATGGATGCGATTCACGCAAACTATTAACAAGGGCCACATACCTGGGGCTGTCCTTTATTTTTATCACCTACGTAGTCTGCTTTCAATGGAAATTTATAAATAGAATTTTAAATCTTATACAGCATTTGAAAACTGCCCAATTTTGTCTGTGAGAAGGCCACGCCACTACTGCCTCAATGAGCCTGCCAAACATCCGAAGCTCTGGGTCCCGGTCAGAGGCTGCGTACCGAATCTGCTTCCTCCGCCTACCCCTAGTCCGTCCGCCCCCAGTGCTATGGGCTTCCTGGACTGAAGGTCTCGTGTTATGTCCGTTCAGCCTCTGGCTGTTATTGTGGAAGTTATCTGCCTGCCACCCGTCTCCCTTAGCTAGTACTGACCTAAACCAGTTAACCCATACCTTAGATGGCTCTTTCTCAGCACACTCTGCTACAGCTGGAAGGAGCCTCAGAATTCCATCTATTTACTTCATTTTATAGGTAACAAAATGACTTAACTTGTGAATGGAGTACATGAAGATAAAATAGCTGATGTAGGACTTGATTCTATCTGTCTTCCTTTGTAATTCAAGATACTTATATGTGGTATAGATTTGCGATTTAGTTTTATTAGATTTGATTGCAAAAAAAGTATACTTTAGCTTCTAAACTCATTAATATCCTCAAGGAGCTTAGAATATGACTGAAAAAAATAAGAAAAGTAACTATAATAAATCAGTGAATATCTATCTTTCTTAAATGACTGGTTTCTACCTATGTGGTAAAGAAAGCAATAAATTAAATTTTTCCCACATCTAACACAAAACTTGACAAAGGGGTAAACTTGATTTTCCTTTTGTCTAAAATTTGACAATTTTAGTGTTATGTTAAAAGAAAATCAGATGACTCGTGGAAGTTAGATTGTTTTTAAGTGCTATGTCGAAAAAGGGACAACATGCTCTTAGAGGTAAGAGGTTTACTCTAATGTCTCACAAGAACCAAAGGATGATTTGTGTTTACTAAAATGAGTGCCACTGAGGCAATAAAGAGGTCTGCTGAAAGATCAAAGCAATTCTATGGCATTAGCTATCAAATAGTGTGTACATAACTGTGCATGAGAGAATTCAATTAATAGGTACTGAGAGACATTTTTGTCCTTAGGTAGTGATTACATTTTAAAAACTCATTGGGATAGCTCTGACATATAAAATTTTATATATTTAAAGCATACAACTCGGTGTTTTGGTATATATATACATTGTGAAAAGAGTACCACAATTAAGCTAAATAACATATTCAATACCTCTGCATAGTTAACCTGTGTGTGTGTGTGTATGTGTGTGTATGTGTGTGTGTATGTGTGTGCGTGTGTGTGTGTGTGTGTGTTTGTGAAGGATCCAATTTATATCCATTATCTCAAAACAA
Source organism: Lyroderma lyra (assembly GCA_004026885.1). NCBI lineage: Eukaryota > Metazoa > Chordata > Mammalia > Chiroptera > Megadermatidae > Lyroderma > Lyroderma lyra. The sequence goes on along the minus strand of PVJL010006454.1, from coordinate 5,372 downwards.
ATTTCAAACATACAATGCAGTAACAGTAACTGTCACCTTCTCGACTGCGGATCTCCAGAACGCATTCGTCTTACATGGCTCTGTACCCTTTGACACACATTCCTCATTTCTCTCCTTCCCCCAGCCCCTGGCCACCACCATTCTACTCTTTGTTCCCATAAGTCTGCTGTTTTAAATTTCCCACTTAAGTGAGATCACACAGTATATATCTTTCTATGTCTGGCCTATATCACTTAGCATAATGTCCTCTAGTTTCATCCAAGTTTTTGCAAATGACAGGATTCCTTATTTTTTATGGGTTAATAACACTCACATATAGATGTCTAGAGAGAGCACATTTTGTTATCTACTTGTCCTTTTGGACATTCAGGTTGTTCCGTGTTTTGGCTACTGTGAATAATGCCACAATTAACGCAGGAGTAAGGTACACCTGTAAGATGCACATTTCATTTCCTTTGGTTATCAGAGTCTATCATGCTAGCTAATGCAATACCCAATTCGTCTCAGTGACATGAGAATACAGTGGCCAAGGGAACTTCTCTGCGTCCATCTAAGGTACTTGCAACCCATCTCACTCAAAGTTGTGAGGAACTGCGAACACTGTAGAAGACAGTTACGACACAACAGAGGGCCTCATGCAGAGCCTTGCTTCTGGGTCCACGTATTTTGAGTAAGAGGGACATGATACAACATATTGGCCGGTTCTGCATCCTGAAAGATAGCATCCCAGCTTCACTGGTACAGTTAGAGCAGTGGTTCTCAACCTTCCTAATGCCGCAACCCTTTAATACAGTTCCAAGGGATCGCGACCCACAGGTTGAGAACCGCTGAGTTAGAGCATTCCAGGATCGTATGGGCAAAGTACACTGTCAAACTTTGTTTGCTATAGAGTTGTTTCCTTAGTAAGAAGTGACATTTAGTGGGAGAACGTAAACATCGAGGAAGGCCTTCCTTTGGGAGTGATGATGGCAGAAGATCTGATGGCAAGACAGGCAAGCCCATAGCCAGAGTATATTAATACATCTGTTCTCGTGAAGAAAGTTTTCTGCCTGTGGTCGAAGGGGGCCGATGGAATGACTCTATCCCCAGGTGACAGGTTAGTCCACTCAAGGTGCATCACCAGGGGCTCAGCATCAGCCTCTGCTATTGGCTGTTTGGGCACTCAGTAGGAGCCAAATCACAGTGTCCGTGCACAGCATCGTCATAACAGGCAAAGCACACAACCTGACGCACTGCTAGGAGTTTCCCGCTCATGGCGAAGACCTCATTCACCACGGTTTTCGGAGCCACCCCCAAGTGTGATGTACAGCAGATGACATTTTCCAAACGTGGAGACATACATTCCTATGGAATTGAGCCAGAAGCTCCTTCTCAAAGGAAGGCAACTGTCTGTACAGGAAACATAGCTTTTACTCCCAAAGCACGGTGGTTTAGGCTGTGATTACTACTTTAGCCTTACTAGAGGCACTACAGGGATTTGTAAAGGGAGTAAAATCCACAAGTGTAAACTATACAGTCGATAGAATAAACATTGCAAGAGACATAATTCTGAGAATAAGCCAACCACGGGGGGTTCCATTTCTTCTGGGTGAAACTGGATTTATGGATCACCTGGAGAACTCTCTGCAGCCCTTGACAATAGCTCACTGAGCATATAACTGCTGGAACAGTGGGAAGGAAGGAAGCACCGTGAGTAATACCCTTTGTAATGTCTCACAGAGAAAGGTTAAGGAAATTTCATTTGCTACGAGAAGATGAAAATAAATTAGTTCAAGTCACCACGCAAAGTCAGGCAGGCAGAGATAGACAGTGATAAGATCCAGAGGAAGAAAGGAGATTTTTATAAATAGACATTTTGATTCATAGAATAATAAACGTGAGAACAATTCTAAAAAGGAGAGCTAATGCAAAAAGCATTGAGACTTCTCAGCTTTAGAGAGGACTGAATGTCTTTATAAGACACGTCAGTTACTGTGATTTTTTACTTTTATTTACATAGTTTAATGGGCAGGAGACAAATAAACCGAAGTAAGCCTTAAACCTAAAAATCTCTTCAATATTCTCTGAAGACTGAGAGGAAACGAGAAAAACAAAGTTGGAAATGGAATTGCCAAGCTCTTTGCAGAACTTAACTCCCCAACTCGTCGTCAAGGTTGTTAAAACATTTATGCAAGATGCTTTCACCTGCCGTTTTCCTTCTATGAAAATTTGGATTCTTATTAACTATTAATGTCTTCTTATGTTAATTGGATACACACCTGATACTCTGGTAACAGGTAGAAAAGGCCACCTCCTGTGCTGGGAAGACTGTACTTAAGGCGCACTCGCATCAGCGCGGGACCCAGAGCAGGCCCTGCGCATGCGCGGCGGGAGCTGAGAGGAGCGGGCCTAAGGTGTGGGCGACGTCTAAATCCCGAGCACGTCAGCCCGCTGTGACCGCACTGAGAACAGGTCCCGTAGCGGGGCCCCACATCGAGAGAATGTACACGTTGCCTGCCATTGGACCAGTGTAAGTGACACCCCCGACATGAACGGGGAAGTAGGTGTCGTGAGCTGAACTGGGTCCCCCGAATTCCAATGTGTCCGTTTGGAGACAGAGCCTTTAAGGAGTTAAGTGGGTTAAATGAGGTCAGAAGGGTGAGGCCCTCATCCAAGTCCTTGTGAGAGGAGAAAGAGAAACTAGGAAAGTGCTCACACAAAGCAAGGGTCATGTGAGGACACTGCAAGAAGCCAGGTGTCTGCACGCCAGGCACAGTGACCTCGCCAGACGCCACCCCTGCCGGCACCTTGAGTTTTGACTTCCGCCCTCCAGATCTGTGAGAAAATGAATTTCCGTTGTGTAAGCCCCGCGGCCTGTGCCCCTGGAAGGCTAATACAGAGGCGACTATTCTACTCTCATAGATGCTGCAGCGGGGGAGGGAACATTTGCGTGACAGCCATCTGCTCTGACCGCTGATAGGCACTTCGGCTTCGAAACCCATTTTAAGTCTCATGGAAGTCAAGTTCAGAGAACCCTGCCGCGTGCTTGAGAACTCATAGTCAGTAGGTGATAGAGTAGGATCTTAAAACAGACTCCCTTAATTCAAGTCCTTTATTCTTTTTATGATTAGTGTATAACCCTTCTCTCTCCCAGTGGAAGCCAGGCTGGTAGCACACGTCCGACAGAGGAACGACGTGCGTGCACAGGAGGAATAAGGGCACGCCTGAGCACCCAGCTGGGCGATAAAGCACACAGGGAATCCAGACGTGCGATGCGCTGCAGGCAGGACAAGCTGAGCTAAGGGAGGCTCATCTGTGTCTGGGGATACGTGATGAAACCCCAGATTACGCTTCAATTCCATCACTTACAAAAGGCTAAGAGCGGTGCAGACCTCAGAGGGTCACGTGAAAGTGAGTGAGAGCACATAAGTAAGAAGAAATGGGTACAGTGTGTGTGCACTTACGATCCAGAAACAATGAGCGTTATTACACTTATTTTGTTACTGTTTAGAGTGATTGGACAAATGGCCCATCCTTGAGTCAGAAAAGCCTTTCTCCTGGTTGGTGTCTGTATGAATCCTCCCTATTATTTTAAAGACGTTAGTAAAAGGGAAAATTAGTCAAATTTTGTTGACCTCAGAATCATTGTGCGTGTGTCTGTGTCTGCGTGTTTGCATGTCTATCAGTGACCTTAACTCTGCTGTGATCCGAAAGAAATGAAGCGTGTGTTTAAGTCAAGCTGATTCCGAGTCAGTTCGCCCCGAGCCCCGCTCCTGACCTGTACTGTAGTCACAGCGGACTCCTCCCGACCTCTGCCACGCACTTACCAACCACAAGCACATCCCAGGACTACATGCGCAGACCCCCAGGACATACCATGAGCCACCCCAGCGCACTCGCGCGCACACACACATGCACGCGTGCGCGCACACACACACACACACACACACACACACATATACTTTCTCTTCTTCACTTACGTAACACGCACCATCCTTTACATCTCATTTTACTCATCATATTCTTTGAAAGATTTTGAGACTCCCATTATTAAGGTGTTGACTACGTGTGATGGCTAATCTTTTGGGTCCACTTGACTTGGCCATGGGATGCCCAGGTACTTGTTAGACTGTACTCCTGGGTGTGTCTGCGAGGGTGTCTGTGGATGAGATTAGCATCTGAACTGGAGGACCGAGGAAGGCAGAGGGCCGTCCCAGTGTGGTGGCATGTCCTCATCTGCAGAGCGCCTGACTGGACAGCGCAGTGCAGGACAGGGGTCACACTCTCTCTGCGTGACCGCTGAGCCCTCAGATAAGGACTGGAGCCTACACGTCGGCTCTCTGGCTCTCAGACCACACCCCCGGCTTCCCCAGATCTCCAGCTTGCAAAGAGTGGATGGACAGTTTCTGCCATCAGCTAGCCAATACCGTTGTCATGTTTGTATGTGCCTACTTCTGTTTTCTGGAGAACCCTAACTAATGCACTGCATTGATTTAATTCACTTTCATTTTTCATACATTTTACACTTGAACTTATCTTTATTTGCTACTCATCTAAGGGCAGATGCTTGAGGGCTCAACATGATGTCTTCTTGCTGTCATTTTGTCTGTACCTAGTAAACTGTATTGTGTACCACCAGCAGAAGCACACAATAGACACTCACTAAAAGCTTTTAGTGAAAAAACATGATACTTATAAATGGACGTATTTCTGATTTTCATATAAAATATTGTATTCTTATTAAGAATTTGTAATATGTTTATAACATGTAAATCTCACATGTATATAATAAAATTTTTTAAAATCTTCTGATTGCACAAGTAATAGGCATTTTTATATGGATTGAAAATAAGGCTAACGAATGTGAGAATACTTTACATCAAAAATCACATGTACAGTCAGTCTGTTAATATTTAATGATTTCCCTTCTAGTATGTAATTTTACATTATACAGAGCTGATATCACACTACATATTTTATGTCCTCCTATTTTCAATTAATATTATACCATGAATATTTTTCCATCATTAAAATATTTGTGAAATGTGTTTATGCCTGCATGCGTAAAATCAATAATAAAACAACTGAGGTGCGGTAATGTAACCGTGTAATGATAGGCTTAGGGTGAATACATTAACAGACTCTTTTTCCCATGTGGATACTTTAAGCCCAAATTCTTTATCGCCGAAATGACTGTGTGCTTAGTTCGAAAGCCGAAGTCAGATACTCAGGGGGGCGAGTGTCCTTCCCAGAGACGAACACGGCGGTGCTGGACAGCTCACACGGGGCGGACACCCCACACCGGCCGACACCCCACACAGTGCTGGACAGCTCACACGGGGCGGACACCCCACCCGGGCCGGACACCCCACATGGGGAGGACACCCCACACC
>PVJL010006453.1:0-91888 GCA_004026885.1 Lyroderma lyra | reverse complement strand
GGGTGACATCTGTTAGCAAGGATTACCTAGGTTTCAGGCATACAATTCCACAGTGCATTGTCAACTTGATGCATAATAAGTTCACCACCTAATGTGACCCCTCTTTCCATCCCCTTATATTTAGCTTCCCCCCCTCCTCTCCCACCCCCTCCCCTTTCTCCCCTCCCTAACCCACTCGTCATATGCGGAATATAAAACTGAAAGCAAAGAAAAAGAACTGAACAAACAAATATTTGGGGACGAGTGGTTATGTTGATAGACTGCCTTGGGTTTTGGTGCATGTCTGGTTATGGATGTGGCAGGGGTTTATGCGGTGGTCATGTCAGGGGTCATCTCAGTGTTTGTGTGCCAAGGATGATAAGGGTCTGCATGTTGGTTCGGTTTGAGATCTGGTTTGATATCCCTGCTGATGGGGTTGGGGGTATTCTGGGTACTCTTCTGGTCAGGTTGGGGTTCTTCTGGTTATTAATTGCTGGTCAGGTTAAAGGACTATGTGGTGTCTCTGTGCTGGTTAGGTTGGGGGACTTCCAGAATGTCTGTGCTGCTCAAAATTGGTGTTTGTCTGGGAAGTCTGTGTTGGTCAGGTTGAGGGTCTTTTGGGGTCTCAGTGCTGGTCACGGGGCTCTCTGACTGGGTTCTCTGTGCTAGTCAGGTTTAAGGTCTGCTGGGGTTCTCTGCACACATCAGGTTGGGGGTCTTCCAGGGGTCTCTGTGATGGTCAAGTAATAGGTGATACTGAGATTTATGTGCCGGTCATGTTAAGGGTATGCCAGATGTCTCTGTGCTGTGCAGGTTGAAGGTCTGCCTGGGTTTTCTGTTGCACAATTTGGGGGTCTTCTGGGAGTTTCTGTACTGGTCATATTGGTGGTCTGGTTGAATCTCTGCTGGTGCTTTTGGGAAAATGGTAGGGTAGTCTGCTGATCATTTTGGGGGTCAACAGGTGTCTCTTTGCTTTTCATGTTCCAGGTCTGCTAAAGTGTCTGTGATCATCTCATTGAGTTTGTGCCTTGATCTCTGTTCTGGTCAGGATACAGGGAGGCTAGAGGTCTCTGTTCCTACTCAAGTAAGGATTGACTAGGGTTTTATGTGCTAGTAAGTTTGGAGGTCACCTCAAAGTTACTGTGCTGGTCAAAGGGGGTTTGCCTGGTGACTTAGCGTTAGTAAGTATTGGGGTTTTCTGTGGATTGTTGTGCTCTGTGAAGTTCTAATGGTGACTTTGGTCTCAGTCCTGGTCATATTTGGGCTCTGCTTGGGTCTCTGTGCTGGTAACAGAAATATCTGATGGGGTACACTGTTTTTGCAAGGTTGCTGGTCTGCTGAGTGTCTGTGTGCTGTTCAGGTTGGGAATTTGTCAAGTTTTTCATTGCTGGTTTAGTTGAGGTTCTCAGTGGGTGTCTCTACTGGTCAAGTGTTGTTTCTGCCTAGGGTCTTTGTGCTGGTCAGATAGGGGTCTGCATGGAATCTGTGTGCTGTTCAGGATGGGATCAGCCTGGGGTCTCTATGCCTAGTCAGGATAGAGGTTAACCTAAAGTCTTCATGCTGGTCAGGTTGGGGGTCTTCCTGAGGTCTCTATGCTCATGCATTTGCAAGTCTGATGGTATCTCTCTGGTGGTCACACTTAGTGTCTGTCTAGGGTTGCTATGGTGGTCATGTTGAAGGTATGCCTGGGGACACAGTCCTGATCAGGTTGGGGCCTCTTATGAACTCTTTGCTGGTCAGGTTGTGTTACTGATGGAGTACTCTGCTTACCAGGTCAGGGGTCACTTGGAAGTGTCTTTGCTAGTCGGGTTCTAGGTCTGCTGGGGTTTCTGTGCTTGTCATGTTAAGTATCTGCCTGGGGACTCTGACCTGCTCAGGTTGGAGGTTGGCTGTGGTTCTCTGTGCTGGTCAGGATTTGAGTCTGCTATGGGTCACTTTGCTGGTGAGTTCTGGAGTATGTTGGGAGTTTCTGAGCTATTCAGCTTAGGGCTCTTCTGGGAGTTTCTATGCTGGACAGGTTGGAGGTCTGCATTGGGTCTCTTTGCTGGTCAGATTGGTTGTCTGCCTGGGCACTCTGCTGCTCAAGTTAGAGGTCTGCTGGGGATTTGTGTTCTTAGTCACAGTTAGAATCTGCCTTGGATCAGTTCAGTTCAGGTTTGGGGTCTGTTGGGCTCTCTCTGCTAGTCTTGGGTGTGCCTGGGTTCTCTGATCTGGTCATTTTGAAAGTCTGCATTGGGGACTCTTTTCTGGTCTGGTTGGGGGTCAGCTGGGACTGTCTGTGATGGTCAGTTTTCAGGTCAGCCAGAAGTCTCTATGCTGGTCATTTTGGGGTTCTGTTACAGTTCTCTGTGCTGATGAAAATGGGGATATGCTGAATATCTTTGTGCCTGTTCAGATTGTGGGTCTGCTTGGGGTTTCTGTGTTGGTCTGTTTGGACATTTGCTGGTGACTCTGCTTGTCAGGTTAATGGTCTGCTGGATACTGTCTTTGTCACTTTCAGTGTCTGTTGGGGATCTCATTCCTTGACAAGTTCCAGGTCTGCAGGGGTCCCTGTGCTTGTCATGTTTAGTTTACACCTGAAGTCTTTATTTTAGTCAAGTTTGAGGTCAGTCAGGTGTCTCTCTTTTGGTCAAGTTTGGGTCATTCAGAAGTCTCTGTGCTGGGCAGTTAGGAATTTTGCTCGGTGTCTCTGTTCTGCTCAGGTTGAGGTCTTCTGGGGGTTTCGATGCTGATTAGTTCGTCATCAATCTGGGTTCACTTTTCTAGTCAGGTTCAGGGACTTCCGTATTTATTTGGACTGATCTGGTTTGTAATCTACCTAGGGTATCTGTGGTCGTGATTTTTATGTTGTTCTGGGGTCTCTGTGCTGGATAGTGCTTATGTCTGCATGGGGTTTCTGTGCTGGTCAGTTTGGCTGTCTGCTGAAAGTGTTTGTACCCAGTCAGGTTGAGGTTAATGTTGGGTCACTGTGCTGATGAAGTTGGACATTGCCTGGGGTCTCTGTTATTGTCAGATTAGGAGTAATAGTAGTATTTCTGTAAGAGTATGTCTTTGGTCTCAGTGCTGGCTTTATTGTGGGCCTTCCAGAGATTTATATGTTGTCATGTGCGAAGTATTCTGGTTTCTGTGTGCCTAGTAATGCTAAATGCTTGCCTCGGGTCTCTGGGGTGGTCATGCTGGAGATCTGGTTTGATCTTCCTTGTGCTCAGGTTTGGGGATTTCTGGGGACTCTTCTGGTCAAGTTTGGGTTCTGCTGGTGATTTCTCACTTGTCAGGTTAGAGGTCTACTTGCATTCTCTGTGCCCGTCAGGTTGGGGGTCTGCCACAGATGTCTGTGTTTGTCTGAATTAGTGTTTGTCTGGAAAATCTGTGCTAGTCAAGTTGGGGGTCTGCTGGGGTCCCAGGGCTGATCACAGTGCTCTTGGCCTGGGGTCTCTGTGCTGGTCAGGTTTGAGGTCTGCTGGGGGTCTCTCTGTTTGTCAGTTTGGGAATTGGCCAAGGATCTCCGTGATGATCAGGGTAGAGCTCAACCTGAGATTTATGTCCTCAGTCATGTTATGCTGGTGGTCTCTGCACTTCTCAGGTTGCAGGTCTGCCTGGTTTTTCTGCTGCAAAGTTTGGGGGTATGGTGAGTCTTTATGCTGGTCAGGCTGTGGGTCTGGGTGGATCTCTTCTGGTGTTGTTAGGGAAATTGTAGGGTATTCTGCTGTTAAGGTAAAGGTCAGCAAGTGTCTATTTGCTTCTCAGGTTCCAGGTCTGCTGGAATCTCTGTGATCATCACGTTGAGTTTGTGCCTTGATCTCTGTGCTGGCCAGGTTACCAGAAGGCTAAAGGTTTGTTTTTCCAGTCAGGTGGGGATCAGCAAGTGGTCTATGTGCTAGTCAGTTTAAAGGTCATCTTGGTATCTTTCTGGTGGTAACATTGTTTGTCATCCTGAGGAATTTGAGCTGGCCAGGATAGGTGTCTTCTGGGAATTTCTGTGCTCAATGAGTTTTGGGGATAACCTTTGGTCTCTATCCTGGTCATATTTGAAGTCTGCTTGGATCTCCTTGCTAGTCACAGGGATATCTGCCTGGAGACTTGGTTTCGGTTAGGTTGCAGTCTGCTTGGGGTCTGTGTGCTCTTCAGGTTAGGGATCTGTCAGCTATCATTTTGCTGGTCTAGTTGGGGTTCTGCTGGGTTATCTGTGCTTGTCATGTTGTGTTTCCTCCTGGGATCTCTGCACTGGTCAGATGGGGAGTCTGCAGGGAGCCTGGTTGCTGATCATGATTGGAGTCAGCCTGGGGTCTCTGTGCTGGTCAGCGTGGGTGTCTCCCTAAAGACTCTATGCTAGCCTGGTTTGGCGTCTGCTGGGAGTAATTTTGGTGGTAAGGTTAGTGGTCTTCCTGGGGTCTTCATGACATGTGAATTTGGGTCTTTCAGAAGCCTTCATGCTTGTCAGGTTGGCGGTATGCCTGGGTTCTATTTGCTATTGAATTTGGAAGTCTGCTGGTGTTTCTGTGGTGGTCACACTTAGTGTCTGGCTTGGGTCTCTGTGCTTTAGATGTTGAAGGCATCCCTAGGGACACATTGCTAGTCAGGTTGGGGGCCCTTTTGAACTCCTTCTGGTAAAGTCTGATTACTGATGGGTTACTGTGCCTATCAGGTTGGGGATCTTCTGGGGGTTTCTTTGATTTTCATGTTCCAGTTCTGCTGGGGTCTTTGTGCTTGTTATGTTGAGTGTCTTCCTGGTGTGTCTATCCTGGTCAGGTTGGTGGTTAGCTGTGGGTCTCCATGCTGATCAGGTTCTAAGTCTGCTGGGGGTCTCTTTGCTGGTGAGTTCTGGGGTCTTCTAGGAGTTTCTAAACGACTCCTCTTAGGTGTTTTCTGGGGTTCTCTCTGCTGATCACGTTGGAGGTCTGAATGGGGTCTTTCTTCTGGCAAGTTTGGTTGTCTAACTGGAGACTCTGTGCTGGTCACATTAGGTGTGTGCTGGAGGTCTCTGTTTTCAGTAACATTTGAAATATGCCTGAGGTCTGTCCTTATGTCTGGGGTCTGCTGGTGTTTTTCTGCTAGTCTCATGTGTTCCTGGGGTCAATGTTATGGTCACAATGGAGGTCTACATTATGGACTCTGTTCTGATCAGGTTAGTGTTCTCCTGGGGCTTCCTGTGATACTCAGGTTTGGGGTCTGTTGGATCTTTCTAGATAACCAGGTTGTGGGCCTGCCAGGAGTCTCTATGGTGATCATTTGGGGATTCTGTCAAAATTTTCTGTGCTGGTTCAAATGACAATGTGCTGGAGATCTTTGTGCCTGGTCACATTGCAGGTCTGCTTTGTGTATCTTTTCTGGTCTATTTGGAGATTTGCTTCAGTCAAACTTCTGGTCAGGTTAGTGGACTACTTCATATTGCTTGTCAGGTCAGGTGTGTGCTGAGGGTCTCTTTCCTGGTCAGGTACCAGGTCATCATGTGTCTTTGTACTTATCATGTTGAATTTCTGCCTGGGGTTTTTGTGTTTGTCAAGTTTACGGTCGGTTAGTGGTTTCTTTTCTGATCAGTTGGGGTCAATGGGAGGTGTTTTTGCCACGTATTTTGGGGTTCTCCTGTGGTGTTTTTCTTCCCAGTCACATTTGTAATCTTCCTGGAGTCTGTAATGATCAGGTTTGAAGTTTGCTTGTGTCTCTGTGCTGGTGTCAGGTGTGCCTGGTTTCTCTCTTCTGGTCACATTGGAGGACTGCTTTGTTCTGTTCTGGTCAGATTGGGATCTGCTGGGGTCCTCTGTGATAGATATTTGTGGAATCTGTTCCTGCTCTTTGTGATATTCTGGCTGGGGTTCTTTCCAGAGTCTCTATGCTTGTCATTTGAAGCTTCTGTCTGGGTTTTCTGTGATAGTTAAAAATGGGGATGTCTTGGAGGTCTTTGTGCCTGGTCAGTTGAGGGTATTCTTTGGGTACTGGTTCTGGTTTGTTTGGAGGTTTATTGGGGTCTCTCAGATGCTCAGGTTAATGTAACCTTGGGTACTTTACTTGTCCAATTAAGTGACTTCTGGGGGTCAATTTTCTGGTTGGGTCCAGGTCTGCATGTGTTCCTGGGCTAGTCATGTTGAGTTTCTTCCTGAGGCCCCTGTGTTGGTCAAGTTTGAAGTCATTTGTAGGTCTTTCTTCTGGTCAGGTTGCTATCAGTCAGGGTTGTCTGTGCTAGGTAGGTTAGGGTTCTGCTCAGGTTCAGGCCTTCTTTGTTGATTATTTAACATCCTGCTGGTGTTCTGTGTTTTGGGTAGATTTGGGGTCTTTTGGTGGTCTTTGTTCTGCTCTGGTTGGGGTTCTGTTTGGGGTCTTTGTAGTCATGAGTTTGAGTGTCTGACTAGGGTCTTTGTTCTGGTCAGTGTTAAGGTCCACATGGTGTTTCCCTGCTGGTCAGTTTGGCTTTCTGTTCAAAGTCTTTGTACTCAATCAGGTGGGGGTTTACATTGGGTTTCTGTGCTAGTGAGGTGGGATATTGCTGGAGTCTCTGTGCTGGTCAGTTTAGAGGTTTGCCTGGGGTCTCTGGGCTTGTCATTTTAAGAGCCTGTGTTTGGTCGCTGTGCTGGTCAGCTTAAAGTTCATAGTGGTATTTATGTGCCTGAGCATATTGAGAGTCTTCCCTGTGTCTCAGTGTTAGTCTTGTTATGTGCCTGCCAGGGGTTTATGTATTGGTCATGTTCAGGGTCTTCTAGTTGTCTGTGTTTCAACTAATGATAAGCGTATGCCTCGGGTCTCTGAGATGGTCATATTGCGTGTTTGGTTTGATCATCTTAATGCTCAGGTTTGGGAACTTCTGGGTACTCTTCTGGTCAGGTTGGGGTTCTTCTGGTGATTTCTTGTTGGTCAGGTTAGAGGGCTACTGGGGTGTCTGTGCTTGTCAGGTTCAGATTCTTCAAGTGGCATTTGTGCTAGTCAGAATTGGTGTTTGCTTGGGAGTCCATGCTGGTATGGTTGGGGGTCTGCTGCGGTCTTTGTGCTGGTCACAGAGCTCTTTGCTTGGGGTCTCTGTTGTGGTTATGTTTGCGGTCTGCTGGTTGTCTCTGTGTTGGACAGGTTGGGAGTCTTCCACGGATCTCTGTGATGGTCATGGTAAGGGTCATCCTGGAATTTAGGTGCCCTATCATGTTACTGGTATGCTAGAGGTCTCTGTGCTACTCAGGTTGGAAGTCTGCCCAGGTTCTCTGCTGCACAACTTGGGGGTCTGCTGGGAATCTCTGTGCTGGTCAGGTTGGGGGTCTGGTTAGATCTCTGTGGTGGTTCTTAAGGAAATTGTAGGGTACTGTGCTGGTCAGGTTCCAAGTTTGCTGGAGTCTGTGATTATCACATTAAGTTTGTGCCTTGATTTCTCTTCTGGCCAGGTTACAGGGAGTCTAGGAGTCTGTGTTTCCAGTAAGGTCAAAATCAGCCAGTGATTTCTGTGCAAGTCAGATTTGATGTCATATCGAGGTCTCTCTACTCGTCAGATTTGATGTCTTCCTGGGAACTTAGTGCTGTTTAAGATGGATGTCTTCTGGCGATGGCTGTACTCATTGAATTTTGGGAGTAGTTTTTGGTCTCTGACCTGGACATGTTTGAAGTCTGCTTAGATCATTGTGTTGGCCACATAGAAATCTGCCTGGGGACTTGGATTTGGAAATGTTACAACCTGTGTGGGATCTGGGTGCTGTTCAGGTCAGGGATCTGTCAAGTGTGTTTTTGCTCACTCAGTTGAGATTCTACTGGAGTTTCTGTGCCAGTCATGTTGTGTTTCAGCCTGACATCTCTGTGCTGGTCAGATTGGGGATCTTGTTAAACATCTGCTAGTGTTATTCAGGATGTGGTAGGGTAATATGCTGTTCGGGTTGGAAGTCAAAAGAGGTTTCTGAGTTTTTTAGGATCCAGGTCTGCTGGAGTGTCTATGATCATCACGTTGAGTTTGTGCCTTGATTTTCGTGCTGGCCACATTACAGAAAGTCTAAGAATCTGTTCCCAGTCAGGTGGGGATGGGCCAAGGGTCTTTCTGCTAGTAAGATTGGAGATCACCTTGGGGGCTCTGTGCTGGTCAGAATTGGTGTCTGCTTGGGGACTTTGTGCGGTCAGGTTATGGTTCTTTTGGAGATCGCTGCACTCAGTGATGTTTGGGGGTAGCTTTTTGTCTATGTCCTGGTCATGTTTGAAATCTGCTTGTGTCTCTGGCTAGTCCCCCTCCACCCGGGAAATTGGTCTTGGTTAGGTTACAACCTACCTGGGATCTATGTGCTGTTCAGGATGGAGTTCTGTCAAGTGTGTTTTTACTCATCCAGTTGAGGTTCTACTGGGATTTTTGTGCCAGTCATGTTGTGTTTCTGCCTGACTTCGCTGTGCTGGTCAGATTGGGTGTCTGCAGGGAGTGTATGTGCTGGTCAGGATTGGAGTCAACCTGGGGTTTCTGTGCTAGTCACCTTGGGTGTTTGCCTAGGGTCTCTGAGCTGGCATGATTTCAGGTGGAATGTGTGTAATTGTGTTGGTAAGATTGGCGGTGTTCCTACGGTTCCTATGACATGTCAATTTAGGTCATTCAGAGGTCTCTGTGCTTGTCAGTGTGGGTGTCTGCCTGGGGTCTATTTTCTGGTGTGTTATGGGGTCTCCTAAATGTTTCTGAGCTACTCCGCCTAGGGGTACCCAGGGCGTCTTCATGCTAATTATTGTGGAGGTCTCCGTAGGGTCTCTACACTGGTGAGATTGGCTGTCTGCCTGTTGACTCTATACTAGTCACATTAGGGGTCTGCTGGTGATCTTTCTTTTCAGTCACATTTGCAATCTGCCTGAGGTCTGTTCTGATCAGGCTCAGGTATCCTTTGGTGTCTTCCTTGTGAGTTTATGTGTTTCTAGGGTCTCTGTTCTGGTCATGATGAAGGTCTGCATTAACGGCTCTGTTCTAGTCATATTGGGGCTCTGCTGGAGCTCTCTGTAATGATCAGTTTGGGGGTTTATTGGATGTATCTCTGGTGGTCAGGTTGTGGGTCTGCTAGGAGAGTCTATGCTGGTCATTTGGAGGTTCTATTAGGGTTCTCTGTGCTTGTAAGTATTGAGATGTGTGGGAGATATCTTTTACTGGCCAGGTTACAGATTTGCTTTGGGTATCTCTGCTGGTCTGTTTGGAGATTTGCCAAGGTAATAATTCTCATGAAGGAAATGAACTGCTGTTTATTGTGCATCTCAGGCCAGGTGTATGTTTGGGGGCCTCTTTTCTGGTCAGATTCCAGGTCTGCAGGGATTCTTGTGCCTGTCATGTTGAGTTTTTAACTATGGTGTCTGTGATGGTCAAGATAGAGTTCAGTGAGTGTTCTCTGTAATAGTCAGCTTGGGATCTGTCGGGTGTCTCTGTGTTGGGCAGGTTGGGGTTCTGCTGGGAGTCTCTGTCCCCAGTCACATTTGAAATCTCCCTGGGGTCTGCCTTGGTCAGGTTTGGAGTGTGCCTGTATTTCTCTGCTGGTGTAAAGCGTGGCTGTGTTCTCTGTTCTAGTCACCTTGGATGTTTTCATTGCACGTTCTGTTCTGGTCACATTGCGATTTGCTGGGGATCTCAGTGATGGTCAAATTTGGGGCCTGCTGGGGCTCTTTGCAATGGTCAGTCTGGGGTCTCCACAGGTTTTCTTTGTTCGTCATTTGAGGGTTCTCTCAAGGTCCTCTGTGCGGGTGGAATGGGGATGTGCTGGAGATCTTTGTGCCTAGTCAGGTAGGGCTTCTGTTTGTGGTATCTGTGCTGGTCTGTTTAGAGATTTCTGTTCTCTTTCCTGCTTAAGTTAATATGCTGTTGGGTACTGTACCTGTCAGGTTGAGTGGTTTTCTGTGGGTCTCTTTCATCTTAGGTACCAGGTCTGCATGTGTCCCAAGGCTTGACGTGCTGAAACTCAAGCACGTGACATGTCTGTGTTAATGTACTTTGAGGTCGGCCACATTTCTATGTTCTGGTCAGGTCAGGATCAGTTGGGGCTCTCTGTGCTAAGCAGATTTGGGTTCTTCTCAGGGTCTCTGTACTGGTCAGGTTGAGGTATTTTGGAAATTCCTGTGCTGATTAGTTTGAGGACTGGCACGGTTTCTCTGTTCTGGTTAAGGTTGGGATCTTTGGGTTCACTTTTTGCTGTTCAGGCTGGACAACTTCTTGGGGTCTCTGTTGTTGTGAGTTTAAAGATATGCCTAGGGGTCTGTGCTGGTCAGTGTTGAGATCTTCAGGGATTTTCTGGGCTGGTCAGTTAGGCTGTCTTTTCAGGGGTTTTGTACCCAGTAACCTTGGCAGTTAACCATAGGTTTCTGTGTTGGAGAAGTTGGAGATTACCTGGGGTCTTTGTGTTGGTCAAGTTTGAGGTCTTCTTGGGGTATCTTCTTGTCATATTGGGGGTCAGCCTTGGCTCCCTGGGTTTGTGAGGTTAGCAGTCATACTGGAATTTATGTGTCCAGTCATGTTGAGAGTCAGCACGGGGTCTCTGTGTTGGTCTGATTATATGCCTGCCAGCGGTATATGTACTGGTCATGTTACAGGTCGTGTAGGTTTCTGTGTGCCCAGTAATGATAAGGGTTTGCCTTTGCTGACTATGTTGGTGAGGTTGTAGGTCTGATTTGATCTTCCTGGTGCTCAGCTTGAAGAACACCTGGATGCTCTTCTAGTCAGGCTGGGGTTCTTCTGGTGATATCTTGCTGGTCAGGTTAAAGGTCAACTGGGGGTTTCTGTATTTGTCTGGTTTGGGGTCTGCCAGGTATGTCATTCCTGGTCAGAATTGATGTTTGTCTGGGGAGTCTGTTCTGGTCAAATTGGGATCTGCCATGGGTCTCTGTGCTGGTCAGATTAGGGGTCATCCTAGGATTTATGTGCCAGGTCATGTTGAGTGTATGTCTGTGGTCCCTGTGCTTCTCCATTTGGAGATCTCCCTGCAGTCTCTGCTACATAGTTTGGAAATCAGCTTGGAGTCTATGTCCTGGCCACATTCGAGATCTGTTTGGATATCTGCTTGTGTTATTGGAAAAGTGGTAGGATACTGATATTTTCAGGTTGGAAGTCAACAAGGGTCTCTGAGTTTTTCAGGATCCAGGTCTGCTGGAGTCTCTCTGATCATCACATTGAGTTTGTGCCTTGATTTCTGTGCTGGCCAGGTTACAGAAAGTCTAGGTGTCTGTGTTCCCAGTCAGGTGGGGATCGGGCAGGGGTCTTTCTTCTAGTCATATTGAGATCATCTCGGGGGCATTGTTCTGGTCAGATTTGGCGTCTGCTTGGGGAATTTGTATGGTCAGGTTAGGGTTCTTCTCGAGGTCTCTGTGCTCAGTGAGTTTTGGGGATAGCCTTTGGTTTATGTACTGTGCATATTTTTAATTTGCTTGTGTCTCTGGCTGGTCAGTAGCATATCTCCCTGGGGACATGATTTTGGTTAGTTTGCAACCTGCTTCAGATCTGTGTGGTGTTCAAGATGGGGACCTATCGATTGTGTTTTTGCTTTTCCAGGTGAGACTCTACTGGGGTTTCTGTGCCAGTCATGTTGTGTTTCCACCTGACATTACTGTGCTGGCCAGATTGGGTGTCTGCAGGGAGTCTACGTGCTGGTCAGGTTTGGAGTTAGCCTGGGGTCTCTGTGTTAGTCACCTTGGGTGTCTGTCTAGAGTCTCTGTGCTGGTGTGGTTTTGGGTAGGCTGAGGGTAACTGTGTTGGTAAGGTTGATGGTGTTTCTTGGGTCTCTATGACATGTCAGTTGAGGTCATTCAGAGGTCTTTGCACTTGTCAAAGTGGGGGGGTCTGCCTGGGGTCTGTTTTCTGGTGAGTTACGGGGTCTCCTGCAAGTTTTTGAGCTACTCAGCCTAGGTGTATCCTGGGGGTCTTCATGCTAGTTATTGTGGAGGTCTGCATAGGTTTTCTCCTGTGGTCAGATTGGTTGTCTGCCCGGGACTCTATGCTGGTCACCTTAGGGGTCTGCTGGAGATGTTTGTTTTAGGTAACATTTGGAGTTTGTCTGAGGTCTTTTCTGGTCAGATTCAGGTTTCTCTGGTTTCTTACTTGGGGGTTCATGTGTTCCTGTGGTGTCTGTTCTGGTTACATTGAAATTTTGCATTAACAGCTTTGTTTCAGTCACTTTGGGGGTCTACTGGAGTTCCCTAGGATTATCATGTTTTTGTTCCAATGGATGTCCCTGTGGTGGTCAGTTTGTGGGTCTGCCATGAGAGTCTATCATGGTCATTTGGGGGTTGTGTTAGGTTTCTATATGCTTGTTAGTATTGCGATGTGCTGGAGATCTTTTGGCCTGGCCAGGTTAGAGGTTCGCTTTTGGTATCTGTGCTGGTCTATTTGGAGATTTGCTTAGGTAGCACTTCTCATGAAGTAAATGGACTGCAGTTTATTGCACTTCTCAAGACGGGTATATGTTGGGTGTCTCTTTTCTGGTCAGGGTCAAGGTCTGCTGGGGTTCCTGTGCTTGTCATGCTGAGTTTCTAACTATGGTCTCTGTGATGGTCAAGTTTGAGTTCAGTGTGTGTTCTCTGAAATAGTCAGGTTGAGATCTGTTGGGTGTCTCTGTGTTGGGCAGGCTGGGTTTCTTCTGGGAGTCTCTGTTTCCAGTCACATTTGAAATCTCCCTGGGGTCTGCTTTGGTCAGGTTTGGGGTGTGCTTGTGTTTCTCTGCTGGTGTCAATGGTTACTGTGTTTTCTGTCCTGGTCATCTTGGATATCTGTATTGTAGGTTCTGTTCTGGTCAGATTGGGATTTCCTGAGGCTTTTTGTGATGATCAATTTTGGGGTCTTCTGGAGCTCTTGGTGATGGTCAGTGTGGGGGTCACCACAGATTCTCTCTGATCGACATTTTGAAATTCTGTCAAGGTACTATGTGCTGTCTGAGATGGGGATGTGCTGGGGATCTTTGTGCATGGTCAGATAGGGTTTCTGTTTGTGATATCTGTGCTGGTCTGTTTAGAGATTTGCTATGTTCTCTTTTGGGTTAATTTACTTTTGGTTACTGTACTTGTCAGGTTAAGTGCCTTCTGGGGTTCTCTTTCATACTTAGGTTTCAGGTCTTCCTGTGTCCCTGGGTTTAACATGTTGAGTTTCATTGTGACGTCTCTGCATTATTCAACTTTGAGGTCAGCCGTGGTTCTCTGTCCTGGTCAGGTCAGGATCAGTTGGGGGTTTCTTTGCTAAGCAGGTTTGGGTTTCTCTCAGGTCTCTGTACTGGTCGGTTTGAGGTATTCTGGAAATTCCTGTGCTGGTTAGCTTGAGGTCGTGCTGGGATTCTCTGTTCTAGTTACATATGTGGTCTTCTGGTGGACTTTGTGCTGGTCAGGTTGGGCATCTTCCTGGGATCTCTGGTATCGTGAATTTGGAGATCTGCCTGGTGTGTCTGTGCTGGTCAGTGTTGAGGTCTTCACGGGTTGTCTGTCCTGGTCAGTTCAGGTGCCTCCTCAAGGATTTTATACCCAGTCAGCTTGAGAGTTTACAATTGGTCTCTGTGTTGGTGAAGTTGAAGATTGCCTGGGGTCTTTGCACTGATCAGTTTTGAGTTCTGTTTGGGGTGTCTGCTTGTCATGTTGGGGGTCAGCCTTGGGTCTCTGAGCTGGTCAGGTGAGTGGTTATACTGGAATTTATATGCCCAGTAATGTTGAGAGTCTCCATGGGGTCTTTGTGCTGGTCTGGGTATAGGCATGCCAGCGGTATATGTACTGGTATATCACAGGTCTTCTGGGTGTCTGTGTGCCCAGTAATGATAAGGGTTTGCTTGTGCTGACTGTGCTAATGAGGTTTAGGTCTAATTTGATCTTCCTGGTGCTCATCTTGAAGAACATCTGGGTACTCTTCTGGTTGGGGTTCTTCTGGTGATTTCTTGTTGGTCAGGTTAAAGGTATACTGAAGGTTTCTGTACTTGTTTGGTTCGGGGTATGCCAGGGATGTCATTCCAGGTCAGAATTGATGTTTGTTTGGGGAGTCTGTGCTGGTCAAATTAGGCCTCCTGGGGCTCTCTGTGCTGGTCAGATGTGGGGTCTGCCACAGGTGTTTTTAACAGGTTCATTCTCAGATTTATGTGCCCGGTCATGTTGAGGGTATGCCAGTGGACCCTGTGCTGCTCTGTTTGGAGATCTCCGTCTAGAGTCTGTGGCATAGTTTGAGGGTCATCGTGGATCACATTGTGGACCTGTTTGGATATCTGCTGGTGTTATTGGGGAAGTGGTAGGGTACTGTGCTGTTCAGGTTGGAATTCAACACGGGTCTGTGTTTTTCAGGTTCCAGGTCTGCAGGAGTCTCTATGATCACCACGTTGAGTTTGTGCCTTGATTTCTGTGCTGGCCAGTTTACAGAAAGTGTAGGAATCTGTTTTTCCTGTCAGGTGGGGTTCCCCAAGGGTTTTTCTTCTAATCAGATTGGAGATCATCTTGGGGGCTCTGCACTGGTCAGATTTGGTGTCTGCCTAGCGACTTTGTGCAGGTCAACTTAAGGTTTTTGTGGAGATCTCTGTGCTCAGTGAAGGTTTGGGGTAGCCTTTGGTTTATGTCTTGGTCATGTTTGAAATCTGCTTGTGTCTCTGGATGGTCACAATGATATCTTTCTGGAGACTCAGTTTTGGTAAGGTTATATTTTTTCTGGGAGTCTGTGTGCTGTTCAGGTTCGAGATCTGTCAGGTGTCTTTTTGCTGGTCCAGTTTTGGTCTGCTGTGGTTTCTGTGCTGGTCATGCTGTGTTTATGCTTGATCTCTGTGCTGGTCAGATTAGGATTGTTCTAGGAGTCTGTGTTCTGGTCAGGATGGGTGTCAGCCTGGGATATCAATGCTGGTCAGGTTGCATATCTTCCTAGGGTTTCTGCTGGCCTGGTTTGTGGTCTGATTGGGGTAGTTCTGTTTGTAAAGTTGTTAGTTTTCCTGGGGTCTCTATGACATGTCAATTTGGATATTTCAGTGTTCTCTTTGCTTGTCAGGGTGTGGGTCTACCTGGGGTGTCTGTGGTGGTGAGTCTGAAAGTCTTCTGGTGTTTCTGGGGTGGTCATACTTAGTGTCTGGCTCGGGTCTCTATGCTGGTGATGTTGAAGTTATACCTGGGGACACAGTGCTGATCAGGTTTGGGTCTGTTTTAATGTCTTTGCTAATAATATTCAGAGACTGATGGGCTACGGTACCTATCATATTGGGTGTCTGCTAAGGATCTTTTTGCTGGTCCTGTTCCAGTTTTCCTGGGTCTCTGTCTTGGTCATGTTGGTGGTTGGCTGTGGTTCTCTGTACTTGTCAGGATTTGAGTCTGCTGGGTGTCTCTTTGATGGTGAGTTTTGGGGTTTCTTTTGGGTTTCTGAGCTATTCAGCTTAGTAATCTTGTGGGGGTTTCTGTGCTGGTCACGTTGAAAGACTTCATAGAGTTTTGCTGATGATCAGATTGGTTTTCTGCCTACGGACTCTGTGCTGGTCATGTTAGGGGTCTGCTGGAGGTCTCTGTTTTCATTTGAAATTTTTCTGTGATCTGTCTTGATCATGTTCAGGGTCTGCTGATGTCTTTCTGCTGGTCTCATGAGTGCTTGGGGACTGTATTCTGTTCACATTGGTGGTCTGCATAGGGAGATATGTTCTGGTCATGTTGGGGGTCCGCTGTGGCTCTCTGTGATGGTTAGTTTTGGTGTCTCCTGAAACTATCTCTGATATTCAGATTGTGAGACTGCCAGTAGTCTCTATGCTTTTCATTCGGTTGTTCCGCCAGGGTTCTCTGTTCTGATTAGGATGGAGATGAGCTGGAGATCTTTTTGCCTGGTTAGGTTGCAGTTCTGCTTGGGGTTATCTGTGCTGGTTTATTCAGAGATTTTCTGGGGCTTCTCCATTGGTTAGATAACTGGACTGCTTGTTACTCTTCTTGTTATGTTGGATATCTGTTGAAGGTCTTTTTCCTGGTCAGGTTCCAGCTATGCAGGATATCCTGTGCTTGTCATGTTGAGTTTCTGCTTGAGTTTTCCATCTTTGTCAAGCGTGATGTTGGTGGGTGGTCTGTGTTCTGAGGTCAGTTGGGGGACTCTGTACTTGACAGCTTGGGGTTCTCCTAGGTTCTGTGTTCCCAGTCACATTTGGAATCAGCCTGGGGTCTGTTCTGGTCATGTTTAAGGTCTGCTTGGGTATCTCTGCCTGTTTTAGTTGTGCCTGGTGTCTCTCTTCTAGTTACATTGCGGTCTGCTAGGACTCTCTGTGATGGTCAGTTTCAGGGTCTGCTGGGGCTGTCTGTGATGTTCAGGTTGGGGTTCTGTCCAAAATCTCTATGGTGGTCATTTGGGGATTCAGTCTGGGTTCCCTGTGCTGGTTAGCTTGGGGATATGCTGGAGATCTTTGTGCCTGGTCATGTTTGGGGTCTGCTTTGGGTATCTGTGCTGGTCTGTTTGGAGATTTGTTGGGTTCTCTCAGTTGCTCTGGTTAATATACGATTGGGTACACTACTTGTCCAGTTGGGTATCTTCTGGGGTTCACTTTCTTTCTCAGATTCCAGTTCTACGTGTGTCCTTGTGCTCATCATGTTGACTTTCTTCCTGAGGTATTTGTGTTTATCAAGTTTGCGGTTGGTTGCCGGTCCCTGTTCTGGTCAGGTTGGGATCAGTTGGTGGTCTCGGTGCTGGGCAGGTTTGGGTTTTGCTCAGGGTCTCTGTACTAGTCAGGTTGAGATTATCTGGAAGTTTCTGTGCTGATTAGTTTAACATTTTGTTGAGGTACTTTGTTTTATTTATGTTCAAGGTCTTCTAGTGGTCTTTGTGCTGGTCAGGTTGGGGGTCTTTCTATGGTCCCTGTGGTAGTGAGTTTGCAGGTCTGCCTGGGATCTCTGTGCTGGTCAGTTTTGAAATCATCATGGCCTTTTTGTGCTGGTGAGTTTGACTGTCTGTTCAAAGTCTTTGTACCCAATCAGGTTGGGGTTCCTGTTGGCTCTCTGTGCTGGAGATTCCCTGGGATCTCTGTACTAGTCATTGTTGAGGTCTGCATGGGGTTTCTGTGCTGAACAGTTTGGCTGTCTGCTGGAAGTGTTTGTACTCACGTGAGGTTTTTTATTGGGTCTCTTTGCTGATGAGGTTAGAGATTTCCTGGGGTCTCTGTATTGCTCAGTTTTAAAATCTACCTGAGATCTTTGTGCTTTTCATGTTGGGTGTCTGTGTTAGGTGTCTGTGCTGGTCAGATATTTATGTGCCTGAGCATGTTGAGGGTCTCAGTGCTAATCTTGTAATGGGCCTGTCAGAGGTTTATGTGCTGGTCATGTTTGGGGTCTTCTGGTTATCTTTGTGCCCAGTAATGATAAGAGTTTGTCTTGGGTCTTTGAGGTGGTCAGGTTTGAGATCTGCTTTGATCTTCCTGGTGTTTAGGTTTCAAGATTTCTGGATACTCTCTCAGTCAGGTTGGAGTTCTTCTGGTGATTTCTTGCTGGTTAGCTAAGAGGTCTACTAGGGGTCTCTGTGCTTGTCAGGTTGAGGGTCTGCCAGGGCCATCTGTGCTAGTCAATATAATATTGTCTGGGGAGTATGTGCTGGTCCAGATAAGAGTCTGCTAGGGTCTCTGTGCTGGCCACAGGACTCTTTGCCTGGGATCTTTGTGTTGGTAAGGGTAGGTGCCATCCTGAAATTTTTGTGCCCGGTCATGTTAAACTTATGCCAGAGGTCTCTGCGCTGCTCAAGTTGGAGGTCTTCCCGGGTTCTCTGCTGCACAGGTTGAGGGTCAGCTGAAAATCTCTGTGCTTGTCAGGTTGGGGGTCTAATTGGATCTCTGCTGGTGTTGTTGGGGGAAATGGTAGGGTACTGTGCTGGACAGGTTACAGGTCAGCAGGGGTCTCTTTGCATTGCAGATTCCAGGTCTGCTGGAGTCTCTGTGATCATCACGTTGAGTTTGTGCCTTGATCTCTGTGTTGGCTAGATTACAGAGAGGCTAGGGGTCTGTGTTCTCAGTCAGGTCAGGATTGGCCAGGGGTCGCTGTGCCTCTCAGGTTGGAGGTCATCTCGGGATCTCTGTGCTGGTCAGATTGAGTGTCTCCCTGAGAACTT
The DNA here is from genome assembly GCA_004026885.1 of Lyroderma lyra. NCBI lineage: Eukaryota > Metazoa > Chordata > Mammalia > Chiroptera > Megadermatidae > Lyroderma > Lyroderma lyra. Next base: position 73,938 of record PVJL010006453.1, on the reverse strand, counting down.
TGTGCTTGTCAGGATAGGTGTCTTCTGGGGATTTCTGTGCTCAATGAGTTTTGAGGGTAGCCTTTCATCTCTCCTGGTCATGTTTAAAGTCTGCTAGTATCTCTGTGCTAGCGACAGGGATATTTGGCTGGGGACTCAATTTTGATTTGATTGCAATCTGCTTGAGGTCTGTGTGGAGTTCACATTGGGGATCTGTCAGGTGTTTCTTTGTTGGACCAGTTGGCAGTCTGCTGGGGTTTGTGTGCTGGTCATGTTGTGTGTTGGTCTAGTTTCTCTGTGCTGGTCAGCTTGCTTATCTGCCTAGAGTTTCTACATTGGCCTGGTTTGAGGTCTGCTGTTGATAATTGTGTTGGTAAGGTTTCTGATCTTCCTGGGGTTTCTATGACATGTCAATTTGGGACTTTCAGAGGTGTCTGTGCTTGTCAGGATGAAGGTCTTACTGAGGTCTCTCTACTGGTGTATTTGGAAATTTGTTGATGTCTCTGTGGTGGTCACACTTAGTGTCTGGTTTGGGTCTTTATTGTGGTCATGTTTAAGGTATGCCAGGGGACTCAGTTCTGGTGAGTTGGGATCTCTTTTGAACTCTCTACTGCTCAGGTTACTGATGGGATTCTGTACCTATCAGGTTGGAGTCTTCTGGGGGTTATCTTTGCTCATCACATTTCAGATCCGCTGAATTCTCTGTGCTTGTCATATTGAGTGTCTGTATGTGGTCTTTGTCCTTGTCAGATTGAAGGTTGGCTGTGGGTCTTTGTGCTGGTCAGAGTTTGAGTCTGATAGGGATCCCTTTGCTGGTGAGTTGTGGAGTCTTCTGGGAGTTTCTGAGCTATTCTGTTTAGTAGTCTTCTGGATGTCTCTATGCTGCTCAGTTTAGAGGTCTGCATGTGGTCACTCTGCTGAACAGATTGGTTGTCTGCCTGGAGACTCTGTGCTAGTCACGATAGGGGTCTGCTGGAGGTTTATGTTTTTCAGTCATATTTGAAATGTGCCTTAGTTCTGTCCCGGTTAGGTTCGGGTTCTGCTGGTGTCTTTCTGGTTGTATAATGTGTTTCTGGGATCTCTGTTCTTGTCACAATGGTGGTCTGCATTAGGGGCTCTGTTCTGGTCAGGTTAGGCATCCGCTGTGGCTGCCTGTGATAATCAGTTTTGGTATTTACTGGATGTCTCTGTGATGGCCAGGTCATAGATCTGGCAGGAGTCTGTATGCTGGTCATTTGGGGGTCCTATTAGGGATCTCTGTGCTTGTTAAAATTAGGATGTGTTGGAGATCTTTTTGCCTATTCAGGTTAGAGGTTTTCTTGGGGTATCTTTGCTGATCTGTTTGGAGATTTCCCGAGGTCACACTTCCTGTCAGTTTAATTAACTGTTGTTTATTGTGCTTGTCAGGTCAGGTGTATGCTGGAGGTTAATTCTTTTAACAGGTTCCAGGTCTGCATGGGTCCCTGTGCTTATCATGTTGAGATTCTGCCTACAGTCTCTGTGTTGGTCAAGTTTGAGGTCCATGTATGCTCTCTGTAATAGTCAGGTTGGAATTAGTTGGGGTCTCTGTGCTAGGTAGTTTGGGGTTCTGCTGTGTTCTTTTTTCCCAGTCATATTTGGAATCTGCATGGTGTTTGACCTGGTCAGGTTTGTGGTCTCCTTGTGTCTCTCTGCTTTGGTTGTGTGTACTTTTGGTCTGTGTCTTGTACACCTTGTAGGACTCTGTTCTGGATAAATTGGGGTTTGCTGGGGCTCTCTGTGATGGTAAGTTTTGAGATCTTCTGGGGTTCTCTGTGATGGTCAGTGTTTAAGTTTCCCTGGAGTCTTGATGCTAGTCACTTGGCTCTTCAGTCAGTGTACTCTGTGATGATTAGAATGGGGATGTGCTGAAGATCTTTGTGCCTGGTCATGTGTGGTGTTTTCTTGGGGTATCTGTGCTGGTCTGTTTAGAGATTTGCTGGGTTCTCTCTGCTGTTTTAGTTAATGTACTGTTGGGTACTGAACTTTTCAAGTTGATTGTCTTCATGGGATCTTTTTCCTGCTTAGGTTCTAGATCTGTGTGGGTCCCCATGCTCATCATGTTCAGTTTCTTCCTGAGGTCTCTGTGTTGGCCATGTTGGAGGTCAGTGATGGTCTGTTTTGGTCAGGTTCAGATGAGTCAGGAGTTCCTGTCCTGGGAAGGTTTGGGTTCTGCTCGGTGTCTCTGCGCTGATCAGGTTGAGGTCTTCTAGAAGATTCTTTGCTAATTAGTTTTGGGTTTTACTGGGGTTCTCTGTTCTGGTCAGGTTGACATTTTCTGGAAGATTTGGTGCTGATTGCTTTGATATCCTGCTAGGATTCTCTGTTCCAGGCAGATTGGGGGTCTTCTGGGTGTCTTTGCACCAGTTAGGGTGGGGCTTTTCCTATGGTCTCTCTTGTCATGAGGTTGGAGGTCTGCCCCGCATCTCTGTGCTAGTCCATTTACTGGTCTGCATGGGGTTTTTAATGCTGGTTTGTTTGAGGGTCAACTCAGTGACTTTGTACCCAGTCAGTTTGGGGGATTACCTGGGGTCTCTGTTCTGGTAAGGTTGGAGATTGCCTGGGGGTTTCTGTGCTACTCTGTTTTGAGGTCATCTTGAGGTCACTGTGCTTGTCATGTTGGAGGTCTGCTTTGGTTTTCTGTGTTGGTCAGATTGGGTGTCTGCCTGAGTTCTCTGTGGCTGGTTATGTTGAGTCTGTCTGTGTCTTCATGCTGTTCTGGTTATGAGTCTGTCAGGGTTTTATGTGTTGGTCGTGGCAGGGTTCTTCTGGGTAATGTTGAGAGTCATCCTCCAGTATCTGTGGTGGTCAGGTTGGTGGTATGGTTTGATCTTGTTGCTGCTCAGGTTGGGGAACTTCTGGGTACTCTTCTGGTCAGGTTGACGTTGTGCTGCTGATTTCTTGCTGGTCAGGTTAGAGGTCTACTGAGGATCTCTGTGCAGGTCTATTTGGAGGTCAGCCAGAGGTGTCTGTGTTGGTTAGAATTGGTGTTTGTGGAGTCTGTGCTGGTGAGGTTGGGGGTCTGCTGGGGTCTCTGTACTAGTCACAGGACTCTCTATCTCAGGACTCCCTTCTTATCAGGTTGCAGATCTACTGGGTTCTGTGTGCTGTTCTAGTTGGAGATATGTCAAGTGTTTCTTTGCTGTTCTAGGTGGAGTTCTGCTGAGGTTTTTGTGCTGGTCATGTTGTATTTCTGCTGGAGTCTTTTTGCTGCTCAGATTGGGGATCTTCTGGAAGTCAGTGTGCTGGTTAGAATGAGGATCAGCCTGGTGTCTCTGTGCCTGGTTAAGTTTGGGGTTTGCCTGTGGTCTCTGTGCTGGTCAGGTTGTGTGTATGCCTGTTCCTGTGCTCTTTTAGTTTGGGGTCAGCTGGAGTAATTATGTTGATAAGGTTGGTGGTCTTCCTGGGGTCTCTATGACATATCAATTTGAGTCTTTCAAGAGTCTCTGTGCTTTCCAGGTTGAAGGTCTGCATGGGATCTTCCTGAGATCCATGTGCTGGTGCATTTGAAAGTCTTCTGGTATCTCTGTGGTGGTGACATTTAATGTCTGCCTTGGATCTCAATGCATTTCATTTTAAAGATATACCTGGGGGTACAGTGGTAGTCAGGTTGGGGTCTGTTTTGATTGCTCTGTTGGTCAGGTAGGAATACAGATGTGGTACTGTGCCTATCCAGTTTTGGGTCTGATTTGGTTCTTTTTGATGGTCAGGTTCCAGATTGGCTGAGGTCTCTGTGCTTGTCAGGTTGAGTGTCAGCCTGGGGTCTCTGTCTTAGACAGGTTGTAGTTTGGCTGGTTGTCTCTGTTCTGGTCAGGTTTTGAATGTCCTGTAAGTTTTGTCCTGATGAGTTTTGGAGTCTGCTGGTTGTCTCTGTGCTACTCAGCTTGTGAGTTTTCTGGGGGTCTCTATGCCAGGCAGGATGAAGGTCTGCATGGGGTCTCTGTGTTCATCAGATCGTTTGTCTGCGTGGGGACTATGTGTTGGTGAGGGAATGAATATGCTGAGGGTCTCTGTTTTTATTCATATTTAGAATCTGCATGATATCTGTCTTGGTCAGGTTTTGGGTCTGTTGGTGTCTTTATGTGGTTATAGTGGTGTCTGGGGTCTATGTTACTGGCCACATTGGAGGTCTGCACTGGGGACTCTGTTATGGTCAGGTTGAGGGTCGGCGGGAGCCTGTCTCCAAAGGTCAATTTTGGTGTCTGTCAAGAGTCTCTATGTTGGTCATTTGGGGATTCTGTCGTGGTTCTATGTGCTGGTCAGCTTGGGTATTTCCTTGTGGTATCTGTGCTGGTCTTGTTGGAGATATGCTGGAATCTCTTTTCAGGTCAGAATAATGGACTGTTGGGTACTGGTCTTGTCAGGTTGGCTGTTTATGTGGGTCTATTTCCTGGTTATGTTCCAGGTCTCCAGAGAACTCTTTGCTTGTCATGTTGCATTTCTGCCTGAGGTCTCTGTGTTGGTCATGTTTGATGTCAGGGTGTGCTCTCTGTTTAGGTCAGGTTGGGGTCAGTCATGTATATCTGTTCTTGGCATGTCTGGGTTTTTCTGGGTGTTTCTGTTCCTAGTCACATTTGGAATCTGCCTAGGGTACTTCCTGGTCAGTTTGGGGGTCTGCTGGAATTTCTGTTCTGTTCTTGTGTGTGTCGTCTCTGTCATGGCTATCTTGGTGGTCTGCATGGAAGACTCTGTTCTGGTCTGGTTGGGGGTGTGCTGGAGCTTTCTGTGATGGTCAGGTGTGGTGTCTATCAAGAGTTTCTATGCTGGTCATTTGGGAATTCTTTCTGGGTTCTCTATGCTGGTTAGAATGAAGATGTTCTGGAAATCTATGTGCATGGTCAGGTTGGGGATCTTTTTAGGGTATCTGTGTTGTTGTGTTTGGAGATTTGCTAGGGTCTCTCCACTGGTCAGGCAAATGGAATGCTGGGTACCATACTCGTAAGGTTGGGTGTCTCCTGTGGGTCTTTTTGGTGGTCAGGGTCCAATTCTGCAGGGGTCCCTGTGCTTGCCATGTTGAGTTGCTGATTTAGGGCTCTGTGTTGGTAAAGTTTGCGCTAAGTGGGGAAGTCTGTATGATAGTCAGGTTTGGATCAGTCAGGGGTCTCTGTGCTGGGCAGGATGAGGTTCAGTTCAGTCTCCGTTAACTCTCAGGTTGAGGTCTTCCTGTGCTTTCTGTGCTGATTAGTTTTGGGTCCTGCTTGGAATCACTATTCTAGTCTGGTTGAGGGTCAGCTAGTGGTCTTTGCCTGGGGTCTCTGTGTTGGAGTATTTGGATGTCTCTTGCTGTTTCTGTGATGGTCACACTTAGTGTCCTCATTGGGTCTCCATGTTGGTCAGGTTGAACTTATGCCTCAGGACACTGTGCAAGTCAGGTGGTGGTCTCTTTTAATCTCTGCTTTTCAAGCGTGGAGACTGATGGGGTATTGTGCATATAAGGGGAGATGCTGGAGTCTCTGTGCTTGTCATGATGAATGTCTGCTTGGGGTCGCTGTCCTGTTCAGCTTGAAGGTTGGCTTGTGGTCTCTGTGCTGGTCAGTATTTCACCTGCTTGTGCTCTCTGTGCTGTTGAATTTTGGGATCTGCTAGGATCTCTGTGGTATTCAGCTTGGGTGTCTTGTGGATGTCTCTATGCTCATCAGGTTAGAGGCTGGCTTGGGTTCTTGTTGCTGGTCAGATTGGTTGTCAGCCTAAAAACTCTATGCTGGTCAGGTTAGAGGTCTGTAGGGAGTCTCTTTCCAGGTCAGCTATTACATATGTAGGTAACTATTCCCTTATCATGTTGATTTTATGCCTGAGGTTCTTGTGCTGGTCAAGTTTATTGTCATTAGGGGGTCTTGGATATGGTCATGTTGGTGTCATTTGGGGGTATCTGTGATGGGCACATAGGCATTTTACAGGGTATCTCTGTTCCCAGTAGCATTTTAAATCTGCCTTGGGTTTGTCCTGGTCAGGTTTGTGGTCTGCTGGGGTCTCTCCACTGGTCTCGTGTGTGCCTAGGATCTCTGTTCTAGTTAAAATGGAGATCTGAATTTCAGGCTCTGTTATCGTCAGGTAGGGGTTCTACTGGGAACATCTGTGATATTCAGGTTGGGTGTCTGCCAGGAGTCTCTATACTGGTCATTTGGGTTTTTTTTTTCAGGGTTCTTCATGCTAGTTAGGTTGAGGGTGTGCTAGAGATCTTTAAGCCTGTCTAGGTTGGAGGTCTCCTTGGGTTATCTGTGGGGTCTGCTTGGAATCTGTGTGGGGTTTGTCCTGGGGTGTAGGGAGTGTGTGAGCCGAAGGCCATGGCAAGTGTAGAAGCAGGCTTTTGCAAAGCGGCTTGTGTGTTTAAGATTCCAGCAGGCACAGTGTTGCAAGGCTGCTTGACTTCTGGAAGAAACGGAGGACATGATACTTGGCTCACACTTTCAAGGAAGACCAAAGAACATTCAGTGCATCAAGATTAACTACAAGGACACCAGAAAACCATGCACTTTTCACCAACTGACCCTGTAAAGGCCTGGGTAGGAGATACGGCACAGATTTATCTGTTCTTACACTTTCTGACTTTCCCTGGTTACATACCCTATAAAATAAACATGCAGCTGCCAGACTGGGTCGCTTTGTCTTCATTAGAGCTCAGAGAACAACCTGGACCCAGCTTTCCTATCATGTCTGAGTCTGTGTCTGTGTCTGTGTTTGTGTCTGTGTCTGTCTGATTTTCTTCTTTACCCATGGCCTCCCGTCAGGCTCCCCTCTTCACCCACGCAGTTCTGCTGGTGCTGAGGGCTGCTGATGTCTCTTTTTGGGGCTCAGATGGACTCAGGGTCCCTCTTCTGATCACCCTGGAGGACTGCACTAGGGTCTTTGTTCTGGGCAGGTTATGATCTGTAAGGACTCTTTGTGATTGTCATGTTAGGTTTCTGCTTGAGCTCTCTGTTATGGTCATATTGGCGGACGACAAATAGTCTCTATGCTGGTCATTTGATGGCACTGTCAGGGTTCTCTTTGTTGGTTAGGATGTGGGTGTTCTGGAGATCTTTGTTGCTGGTCATGTTGGAGTTTTGCTTGGGGTATCTGTGCTTGTTTGTTTAGAGATATGCTGAGGTCTTTCTGCTGGTCAGGTGAATAGACTTATGGGTACTGTAATTGTCAAGTAGGTTGTCTTTTGGGGTCTCTTTATTTCTCAGGTTTTTGTCCTGAAGGGATTTCTGTGCATGTCATGTTGAGTTTCTGCCTGATGTCTCTGTGTTGGTAAAGATTGAGGTCCATAGGTAGTCTCTGTTCTAATCAGGTTGGGATCATTCGAGGGTCTCTCTGTGTTAAGCATATTAAGGTTCTTCTGGGGGTCTCTCTTCCTAGTCTCATTTAGAATCTGCCTAGGGTTCTTTCTGGTCAGGTTAGGGATCTGCTGGAGTCTCTCTGCTGGTCTCAGGTGTGCCTGAAGTCTCTGTTTTTGTCACCTTGGAGGATTGCATTGGGGCCTCTGTTCTGGTCTGTTTTGGAGTGTGCTGGAGCTGTCTGAGATGGTCAGGTTTGGGGTTTGCCATGAGTTTTTATGCTGGTTATTTGGGAATTCTGTCTGAGTTCTCTGTGCTGGGTAAGATGAAGATGTTTTGGAGATCTAGGTGCCTGGTCTGGTTGGGAGTCTCCTTCGGGTATCTAGGCTGTTGTGTTTGGAGATTTGCTAGGGTCTCTCTGGTGATCAGGTAATTGGACTGCTGGGTACTGTACCTGTCAGTTCAAGTGTCTCTGTCAGGTCATTTTTGAAGTCAGGTTCCAGGTTTGCTGGGGTCCCTGTGCTAGTCATGTTGTATTTCTCCCCTAGGTGTCTGGATTGGTCAAGTTTGAGGTAGATGGGGGAGTTTGTTTTCTGGTCAGGTTCAGATCAGTTAGGGATCTCTGTGCTGGGCATGTTTTGATTCTGCTCCGAGATTCTGTGATTGTTTGGCTGAAGTTTTCTGGGGGTTTCTGTGGTGATTAGTTTGGGGTTCTGCTGGAAATCACTCTTCCAGTCATTCTGAGGGTCTGCTGGTGGTCTTTTCCCTGGGTAGGTTGGTTGTCTGCATGGGGCCCCTGTGCCCAATCAGGTTGGGGTTCTGCCTGTGTTCTCTGTGTTGGTGAATTTGGAAGTCTTTTCGTGTGTCTGTCTTGGTTACACTTATTGCTTGTCTTGGATCTCTATGTTTGTCATGTTGAAGTTATGCCTGGGGACACTCTACTGGTGAATTAGAAATCTCTTAATTTCTCTGCTCGTCATGTTGGGAAACTGATGGGGTACTGTGCATATCAGTTAGGGGAGATGATGGATTATCTGTGCTTTTCATGATGAGTGTCTGCCTGGGATCTCTGCCTGTTCAGCTTGAAGGTTGGCTTGTGGTCTCTGTGCTGGTCAGTATTTCATTGCTTGTGTTCTCTGTGTTGGTGTTTTTTGGAGTCTGCTCGGGGTCTCTGTGCCATTCAGCTTGGGTGTCTTGTGTGGGTATCTAAACTCGACAGGTCAGATGCCTGCATGGGGTCTCTTTGCTGATCAGATTGGTTGTCTGCCTACAGATTCTCTGCTGGTCATGTTAGAGGTCTGCTGGGATTCTCTTTCCAGGTCAGCTTTGGGATCTGCAGGTGTCTATTTTTCTTGCCACAATTTTTTTCATCCTGAGGTCTATTTGCTTATCAAGAATAAAGTCGTTGGGTAGTCTCAGATCTAGTCAGGTTGAGGTCACTCGGGGGTGTCTGTGACAAGCACATTGGCATTTGACAGGGTGTCTCTGTTGCTAGTAACATTTGAAATCTGCCTTGGGTTTGTATTGTCAGGTTTGTGGTTTGCTGAGGTTTCTCCACTGTTCTTGTGTGTGCCTAGGTTCTCTGTTCTAGTCACAGTGGAGGTCCATATTGTGAGCTCTGTTCTGGTCATGTTGGGGGTCTGCTGGCATTGTATGTGATGGACAGATTGGGGGGTCTCTTAGGAGTCTCTATAGTGGTCATTTGGGTGTTCTGTCAGGGTTCTCTTTGCTGGTTAGGATGAGGATGTGCTAAAGATCTTTGAGCCTGGTTAGGTTGGGATTCTGTTTGGTGTATCTGTGCTGGTCTGTTTAGAGATTTATTGAGGTCACTCTGCTGGTCAGTGTAATAGAATTGTTGGTACTGTGCTCATCAGGTTGGGTGTCTTTAGAGGTCTCTGCCTTGGTCAGATTTTTGTTCTAAATTGGTTTCTGTGCTTGTCATGTTGAGTTTCTGACAGATGTTTCCGTGTTCATGAAGTTTGAAGTACATAGGTGGTCTCTGTTCTGCTCATGTGATGATTCAAAGTTCTCTCTGCTAAGGAGTTTCAGATTCTGCTGAGGTGTCTGTGTTCTCAGTTACATTTGAAATCTGCTTGGGGTTTGTCCTGGTCATGTCTGGGGGCTGCTGGGATCTCTCAGCTGGTCTCAGGTGAGCTTCGGGTCCCTCTTGTAACCTTGGGAGTCTGCATTGGTGGCTTTGTTCTGTTTGGGTTTGGGGTCTGTTGAAGCTCTCTGTAATTGTCATGTTGGTATTCTGCTTCAGCTTTCTGTTATCGTCACATTTGGGAACTGCCAGGTTTTTCTACATTGGTCATTTGAGGGTGCAGTCAGTATTCTCTGTGTTGGTTAGGATGGAGATTTTCTGGAGATCTTTTTGTTTCTGGTCATATGGACTTCTGTTTGAGGAATCTGTGCTGGTCAGTTTGGATATTTGCTGAAGTCTCTTTCCTGGTCAGGTTAATGATCTTCTGGGTACTGTGCTTATCATGCTGGGTGTCTGCTGGAGGTCCTTTTCCTAGTCATGTTCCAGGTCTAGAGGGTTCCCTGTGCTTGACATTGTGCATTTTTTTCCTGTGGATTCTGCATTGGTCATGTTTGAGGTCAGTGTGTGCTCTCTGTTTAGGTCACATTGGGGTCATTCATGGGTATCTTTTCTTAACATGTTGAGGTTCTGCGGTGGTTCTCTCTTCCCAGTCACATTTGGAATCTTCCTTGGGATTTTTCTTGTCTGGTTCTGGGGTCTTCTGGAGTCTCTCTGCTTGTCTCAAGTGTGCCTGACGTGTCTGTTCTTATAGTCTTGGAGGTCTGCATTGGGTGCTCTGTTCTGGTCTGGTTGGGGGTGTGCTGGAGCTGTCTGTGATGGTCAATTTTCGGGTCTGCCAGTAGTTTCCATGCTGGTCATTTGGGAATTCTGTCTGAGTTCTCTGAGCTGGTTAGGATGAAGATGTGCTAGAGATGTATGTGTCTGGTAAGGTTGAGGTCTCCTTGGGGTATCTATATTGTTGTGTTTGGAGATTCGTTAGGGTATCTCTGCTGGTCAGGTAAATGGAAAGCTGAGTACCATATTTGTCAGGTTGGGTGTCTCCTGTGGGCCTTTTTCCTGGTCAGGTTCCAAGTCTTCAAGGGTTTCTGTGCTTGTCATGTTTAATTTATCCCTTAGGTCTCTGAGTTGGTCAAGTTTGAGGTAGGTGGGGGCGAGGTCTGTGTTCCAATCAGGTTTGGATCAGTCAACGGTCTCTGCTAGGCAGTTTGCAGTTCTGCCCAAAGTTTATATGATTTTGAGGTTCAGGCCTTCTGGGCATTTCTGTGCTGATTAGTTTGAGGTGTGGCTTGTCATCACTGCTGAGGATCTTCTGATGGTCTTTTCCCTGGTCACTTTGGGAGTCTGTATGGGGTCTCTGTGTGCAGTCAGTTTGGGATTTGCCTTTGTTGTCTGTGCTTGTGTATTTGGAAGTCTGTTGGTGTGTATCTGGTGGTCACACATAGTATCTGCCTCGGATTTCTATGTTGGACATGTTGAAGGTATGCCAGAGGACATTTTTCTGGTGAGGTAAGGGCCTCTTTTAATCTCTTTGCTTGTCAGGCTGGGGGACCAATAAGGCACTGTGCCTTTCTGTCAGGGGATCGGCCACGGTCTCTCTGCTTGTCAAATTCAGTGTCTGCATGGGTTCTCTGTCCTGTTCAGCTTGAAGGTTGGCTGGTGGTCTCTTTGCTGCTCGGGTTTTGATTCTGCTGGGATTCTCTGTGCTCATGAGTTTTGAGAACTGCTGGGGTTCTCTGTGCTTTTCAACTTGGGGGTCGTGTGGGTGTCTCTATGCTCATCAGGTTGGAGGCCTGAATGGGATCTCTTTGCTGGTCAGATTCATTGTCTGCCTAAGTACTCTGCTGATTAAGTTAGAGGTCTGGTGGGAGTCTCTTTCCAGGTCAGCTTTTAGATCTGCATGTGACCATTTGCTTGTCATGTTGTTTTTCTGCCTGAGGTCCTTGTTCTGGTCAAGTTTAATGTTGTCATGAGGTCTCATATCTGGTCAGGTTGTGGTCATTCAGGGTATATATGATGGGCATGTAGGCATTTTGCGGGGTGTCTCTTTTCCCAGTACTAGTCTCTTTTCCCAGTACTATTTAATATTTGCCTTGGGTTTCTCCTGATCAGGTTTATGGTCTGCTGGGGTCTCACTACTGGTCCCGGGTGTGCTTGTGTTCTCTGTACTAGTCATATTGGAGATTTTCATTGTGGACTTTATTGTGGTCAGGTTGGGGCTCTGCTGGGGCTGTATGTGATTGTCAGGTGGGGGTTTGCCAGGAGTTTTTATACTGGTTATTTGGTTTTTTATTCAGGGTTCTATTTACTGGTTAGGATAAGGATGTACTAGAGATCTTTGAGCCTGGTTACATTGCAGATCTGCTTGGTGTATCTGTCCTGATCTGTTTAGAAATACTCTGAGGTCTCTCTGCTGGACAGTTTAATAGACTGCTTGGCACTGTGCTTCTCAGGTTAGGTGTCTTTTGGGGTTTCTTTCTTGGTCATCTTTTTGTTCTGAAGGGGTTTCTGTGTTTGTCATGTTGAGTTTCTGCCTGATGTCTCTGTGTTGGTAAAGTTTGAAGTCCATGCATGGTCTCTGTTCTGGTCAGGTTAGGATCATTCAAGGGTCTCTGTGCTAAGCAGGTTGGGGTTCCGCTGGAGTTTCTAGGTTCTGTTACATTTGGAATCTGCATAAGTTTTGTCCTGGTCAGGTTGGAGACTGATGGTGTATCTTTGCTGGTCTCAAGTGGGTTTGGGGTTCCTCTTCTGGTGACATTGAATATCTGGATTGGGTTCTATTTTCTGGTCAGTTTGTGGATCTGTTGGGGCTCTCTGTGATTGTCATGCTTGGGTTCTGTTTGAGCTCTCTGTTATGGTCATGTTGCGGGACTGCTGGGAGTGTCTATGCTTGTCATTTGAGGGTTCTGTCAGTGTTCTCTGTGTTGGATAGAATGGGAATGTTCTAGAGATCTTTCTTCCTGGTCATGCTTGGGTTCTGTTTGCAGTATGTGTGCTGTTCAGCTTGGAGATTTGCTGTGTTTTTTTTTCTTGTCCGGTTAATGGACCACTGAATACCGTGCTTTTCAGGTTGCGTTTGTGTTGGGGGTCACTTTCCTGGTTGTGATCCACGTTTGTAGGTATCCCTGTGCTTGTCATGTTGAGTTTCTGCTTGAGGTTTCTGTGTTTATCTAGTTGGAAGGCGGGGGGGTTCTCTCCTTCTGTCAAGGCAAAGTCAGTCAGGAGTCTCTGTTCTGGACATGTTGGGGTTCTCCTGGGGGTTTCTTTTCCAAGCCACATTTGGAATCTTCTTAGGGTCTGTCCTGGTCATGTTTGGAGTTTCCTGGGGTTTTTTTGCTTATCTTGAGTGTGCCTGAATTCTCGGTTCTGGTCACCTTTGAGATTTGTATTAAAGGTGTGTACTGGTCAGGTTGGGGGTCTTCTGGCCCTGTCTATAATGGCTTGGTTCAAGGTCTGCTAGGGTTCACTGTGATGGCCAGGTTAAGGGTCTAACGGGAGTCTTTATGCATGTTATTTAGTGGTTCTTTAAGGTTTCTCTTTGCTGGTTAGCATGGAGTTGTGCTGGATATATTTGAGCCTTGTAAGATTGGGAGTCTGCTTAAAGTATCTGTGCTGGTCTGTTTGGAGATTTGCTGATTTCTCTGTGCTGGTCAGATTAAGGAACTTCTGTTCTAGTCAGGGTGGGTGTCTGTTTGGATGTTTATCTAGGTCAGGATCTTGGCCTGAGGGGGTCCCTGTTTTTTCATGTTGAGTTTCTACCTGAGGTCTCTGTGCTGGTAAAGTTTGTGTTCAATTGGTGGTCTCTGTTCTTATCAGGTCGAGATAACTTGGGGCTTTCTATGCTTGGCAGGTTAAGATTTTGCTGAGATGTTTCTTTTTTTCAGTCACTTTTAAAGTCTGCCTCTGGTTTGTCTTTGTCAGGTTTGGTGTCCCTGGTATCTCTCTGCTGCTCTCAGGTGGACATGGGTTCTCCGTTCTGGTTACATTAGAGGTCTTCATTGGGGCCTATGTTTTTATTAGGGTGGGGATCTAGTGGGGTCTCTCTGCTCGTCACTTCTGATGTCTTCTTTGGTTCTCTGTGTGTACAGTGTTGGAGATCTGCCTTGTATCTCTGTGGTGGTCAGGTTGGTTTACTGCCTGAGTTCTCTGTGGCTGGTTATATTGGGAGTCTTTCTTGGGTTTCTGTGCTGGTCTGGTTATGGGTCTGCCAAGGGTTTATGTGCTGGTCATATCAGGTGTCTTCTTGATGTGTGTGTGACCAGTAATGATGAGGGTTTGTCTGTCATCTCTCTGTTGGTCAAGTTGATGGTCTGGTTTGATCTTCCTGCTGCTCATTTTATGGAACTTTCATGTACTCTTCAGGTCAGGTGGGGTTCTGCTGGTGATTTCTTGCTGGTAAGGTTATAGGACTAATTGGGAGTCTCTGGGATGGACAGGTTTGGCGCCTGCCAGGTTTGTCTGTGCTGGTCGGCATTAGTGTTTGTTCACAGAGTCTGTACTGGTCAGATGTGTGGTATCATGGGTCTCTGTGCTGGAGATGGGATGTCTGTCTGGGGTTTCTGTGACAAGTCATGGTTGGGGTCTACAAGTGCTCTCTGTGCTGGTCAGGATGAAAAATTGCTTGAGTTCTCTGTGTTTCTCTAGTTGCGGTATACCAGTGTTCTCTGTGGTGGTCATGTCTGAGGTCTACTGGGAGCCTCTGTGCCCAGTGTTGTTGAGGATCTGCTCTGGATCTCTGTGCTGTTCAGGTTGGGTGTCTGCCTTGAGACTTTGTGCTGGTCAAGTTGAAGGTCTTTTTGAAATCCCTATGCTTGTCATATTGGTGATCAGAATAAAAGTTTTTGTGCCAAGTAATTTTGCATCTTCCAGGAGTCTGGCTTGTGTAAATATACAGTTTCATTAAATGAAATAATTATGCAATTTTACGCACATGAACTGAAACATAAAATATTAAATTAACAAGAGAGAAAATACACTACAAAATGAAATATAGTATGGGGAAATTGACTAAAAACATAATATCAATTTTTTTATAAAAATATACAATAGGAGAGAAGACAAGATGGCGACTGGAGAGGAGGTCCCTAAAGCCTCTCTCAGAAAACACAATTGAACGGCTGTCCAGGAGCCAAGAAAGAAGACCCTGAGTGACAAAACGGCTGTTGAGAAATCCACAAATCTCGAGTAAACACCTGAAGGCTGACGAGAGGGGGGTGAGTCAGGAGAGGGAAGGGAGCAGAGACAGACCACATAGGACACGATCCCTGCTGACTATTCAGAGCTGCGCAGTTTTGGGGAGGTGAGAGAGACTGGGGAGCTGGGGACGGAAGGAGATTGGGAACCAGCCTCTGGAAATTTTGAGAAGCAGAAGGGCTGAGCGAGGACTCTGAACTGCAAAGATGACACCCCAGCTCTAAGCCACCTGGAGACCTGGACAGGGCTGCAGGTCCTGTTCCCAGCCCGCTGCAAAGGCGACCCTGCTGTCTCAGGCCAGGCCCACAACTTTGGTCTTATGGAGCGGGCACGTCCTCATGCACCCCAGGGTTCTGAAAGCAGTGTGAGACCCTAGAAAGCCAAGTACTGAATCAGGGCTGGGAAGAAAGACTGATTTGATAGTATTCAACCCAGCTAGCAAAAACGAGTCTTGAAACAGCCTCCCCAGCAAAGGGCAGAAGGCAGAGCCGCCTTTGTTGGCCTCTCGGCAGGATATATGCGCATAGCCTCCAAACGCAGTAGGAGATCAGAAAAAAGAAACAAACAGCCCGCTCTCCCCCAAAACTTGACCCCCAGTGCGACCTAGTGTCTGCCCGAGAGCAAGACACCACAAAAGCAATAATCTGGACACTAAACATAAAGCGCTCATGTCAAAGAGGAAGAAGACAGTGGACAGGATGAATTCCTTAAAAACTAAAACTCCTCATTAAGAACATGAAATTTACCCAGAAGACAGCTTGTTACAACTGGAAGGGTCTCATTTGAGTGATGGAGAATTTAAAGCAGCCATTCTAAAGACTGTGAGAGAAATGAAAACCTACTGGCAGAACACCATTGCTGAGATAAATAATATAAAAAAGGATATAAATGACATAAAAAGGAACAATGTGAAAAAAAGAACAATTTAACAAAGAAATTCAAAACATAAGAAAGATTGAGACAGAAATACGAGAAATAAATAATACCATAAAAGAAGTGAGAAATGAAATAACTGCCACAGGAAATAGAACCAACTAGATGGAGGAAAGAATTAGTGATATTGAAGATCCGAACATGGAAACAGCTCAGAAAGAGGAAGATAGGGAATATAGAACCAAAAGGATTGAAAGAACTCTGCAAGAAATATCCAACGCCATGAGACAAAACTACATCAGGATAATAGGAATAGAAGACGGGGGGGGGAACAATCTACAGAGCGCATACTCAAACAAATCATAGATGAGAACTTTCCAAACCTATGGAAAGATCTGGAACCCCAAGTTCAAGAAGAAAACAGGTCACCCAGATTCCTGGACCCCAACAGATCTTCTCCAAGACACATGGTATTAAAGATGTCCAAAACAAAAGACAAAGAGACAATTCTCAAGGCAGCCAGGGAAAAAAGAACTATAACCTTTAGAAGAAAACCCATCAGGCTGGCATCACATTTCTCAGCAGAAACTGTACAAGACAGGAGAGAGTGGAACCCAATATTCAAAAATATAAAAGAAAGGAACTTCAAACAAAGAATAAATTATCCAGCAAGATTATCTTTCAGATATGAAGGTGGAATAAAGACCTTCTCAGACACACAGAAGCTGAGGGAATTTGCCAGCACGAGGCCAGCACTCCAAGAAATACTGAAGGAGGCTCTTCAGCCTGAAACAAAATATCAGGAAAAATGGAACAAAGTTTAGACAACAAGAAACAAACAAAAATAAACAAATAAACAACAAACACAAACAAAGAAAGAAATAAGTAATGGCCGGAGGAAATCCTCACATATCGATCATCACTCTAAATGTTAATGGACTGCACTCACCAATAAAAAGACACAAAGTAGCAGACTGGATTAAAAAACAGAATGCATCCACATGCTGTCTCCAAGAAACACACCTCAGCTGTAAGGACAAACACAGACTCAGAATGAAAGGATGGGATACAATATTCCAAGCAAATGGTAACCAGAGAAAAGCAGGAGTGGCCATACTGATATCTGATGAAATAAACTTCAAGTTAAAAAAGATAGTAAAAAATAAAGATGGTCATTACATCATGATAAA
Organism: Lyroderma lyra; assembly: GCA_004026885.1. Taxonomy (NCBI): domain Eukaryota; kingdom Metazoa; phylum Chordata; class Mammalia; order Chiroptera; family Megadermatidae; genus Lyroderma; species Lyroderma lyra. The sequence goes on along the minus strand of PVJL010006453.1, from coordinate 57,385 downwards.
AGGCACAACACAACAACAAGAAGAGTTGACACTAATCAACATATATGCTCCCAACCAGGATGCACCAAAATATACAAAGAAACTATTAACAGACTTGAAAGAAGAAACTGATGAATACACAATCAGAGTGGGGGACTTAAACACCCCGCTAACAGCCATGGACGGATAATCCAAACAGAAAATAAATAAGGAAATAACAGCTCTAAATGACACATTAGAGCAAAGGGACATAATTGATATTTAGAGGACACTTCATCCAGCAAAAAGAGACTAAACCTTCTTTTCTAGTGCGCATGGAACATTCTCAAGAATAGACCATATGCTGGGACACAAAAGTAGCCTCAGCAAATTCAAGAAGTTTGGAAACATACCAAGTGTATTCTCAGACCACAAAGCTTTGAAATTGGAGATCAACAGTAAAAGGAAAGCAGAAAAAACCACATATACATAGAGATTAAACAACAGCTTATTAAAAAAGGACTGGATAAAAGAACAAATAAAAGATGAGATTAAAAATATATAGAAAATAATGACAATGAAAATACAATGTATCAGAATTATTGGGACACAGCAAAAGTGGTAATAAGAGGGAAATTTATATCATTACAGGCCTATCTTAAGAAACAAGAAAAATCACAAGCAAACATCTTAGCATCCCATTTTAAAAAACTAGAAAGAAAAAAAAGAGCAGACAAAACCCAAAGTCAGCAGAAGGAAAGAAATAATAAAAATTAAAGCAGAGCTAAACCAAATTAGAGAACAGAAAGAAAATAGAAAAAATTCATATTATGAAGAGCTGGTTCTTTGAGAAAGTAAAAAAAATTGACAAACCCCTGGTGAGAATAATCAAAGGACGAAAGCAAAGGACACAAATATCCAAAATTAGAAATGAAAGGAGAGAAATTACCACTGATACCACAGACATACAAAGGATTATAAGAAAATATTATGAAGGACTTTATGCCACGAAATTTAATATCCTATAAGAAATGGACAAGTATCTAGAAACTTATAACCTACCCAGACCGAACCAAGAAGAACTAGATAATCTAAATAGACCAATCAATAGCAATGAGATTGAAATGACTATCCATAATCTCCCTAAAGGCAAAATCCCTGGACCAGATGGTTTCACCAGTGAGTTCTACCAAGCATTCAAAGAAGAATTAACGCATATCCTCCTCAGACTCTTCCAAAAAATTGAATAGAAAGCAATACTTCCTAAATCATTCTATAAGGCCAACATTACTGTAATACCAAAGCCTGGCAAAGAAAACACAAAAAAAGAAAACTATAGACCAATATCTCTGATGAACACAGATGCAAAAATCCTGAACAAAATATTAGCAAACAGAATACAACAATGCATCAAAAAGATCATACATCATGATTAAGTGGGATTCATCCCAGGAGCAGAAGAATGGTTCAACATACGAGAAAAATCAATGTGAAACACACATAAACAAAATCAAAGACAAAGACCATATGGTCATTTCAATTGATGCAGAAAAAGCTTTCGACGAGGTACAACATCCATTTATGATCAAAACAATAAATAAAATAGGTATAGATGGAAAGTATCTAAACATAATAAACGCCATATATGAGAGACCCTCGACTAACATCATACTGAATGGGGAAAAGCTGAAACCTATTCCCCTAAAATTAGGAACAAGACAGGGATGCCCTCTGTCACCACTGTTGTTTAATATAGTACTGGATGTTCTAGCCACAGCAATCACGCATGAGAAAGGAATCAAATGTAACCAAATTGGGAAAGAAGAGGTCAAATTGTCAGTATTTGCGGATGACATGATCCTTTCTATAAAAAATTCCAAACATTTCACCAGGAAACTATTAGAAACAATTAAGCAATATAGTAAAGTTGCAGGATACAAAATCAATGTACAAAAATCAACAGCATTCCTTTATACAAACATGGAATCCACAGCAAAAGAAATGAGGGAGTCAATTCCTTTTGCTATCACAACAAAAAGAATGAAACACCTGGAAATTAACTTAACAAAGAACGTGACAGACTTATACACAGAGAACTATGAGACACTTTTGAAAGAAATTGAAACAGACTTTAAGTGGTGGGAAAATATCCCCTGTTCATGGATAGGAACACTTAATATTGTTAAAATGGCCATTCTGCCCAAAGCAATCTACAGATTTAATGCAATACCCATCAAAATCCCACAATCATACTTTCGTGAAATAGATAAAAGAAGTATTAGATTTATATGGAGCCATAGAAGACCTCGAATTGCCAAAGCAATACTACATAAAAAGAACAAGGCTGGTGGCATTACACTTCCTAACTTCTATTTATATTACAAAGCATCAATAGTAAAAAAAGCTTGGTACTAGCAGAAGAACAGATATAGAGACCAATGGAATATAACTGAAAACCCAGAAATAAACCCACAAATATATGGACAAATAATTTTTGATAAAAGAGCAAAAAACATACAATGGGGAAAAGACAGCCTCTTTAGTAGGTGGTCCTGGAAAACTGGAAAAACATATGCAAATGAATGAACCTGAGCTGTGAACTCTCTCCATATACAAAAATTAACTCAAAATGGATTAAAGACCTTCATATCAGGCATGCAAGAATAAACTGTATAGAAGAAGACATTGGTACCAAACTTATAGACGTAGATTTCAAGGAAGACTTCATGAACCTGTCCTCAAAGGCATGGGAAGTAAAAGCAAAAATAAATGAATGGGACTATATCAATCTAAATAGCTTCTGCACAGCAAAAGAAACCATCAACAAGGCAAACAGACAGCCAACTGAATGGGAGAAAATATTTGCAAATAACGCATCAGATAAGGGTATAATATCTAAAATATATAAAGAACTAATAAGACTTAACAACAAAAAACCAAACAACCCAATTGAAAAGTGGGCAGAAGAACTAAACAGACACTTCTCCCATGAAGAAATACACATGGCCAGCAGACATATGAAAAAATGCTCAACCTCATTAAAATGCAAATCAAAACCACAATGAGATACCACCTCAATCCTGTGAGAATGGCTATTATCAACAAGACAAGGAATAACAAGTGCTGGAGAACATGTGGAGAAAAAGGAACTCTGGTGCACTGCTGGTGGGAGTGCAAACTGGTACAACCACTGTGGAAGGCAGTGTGGAGGTTCCTCAGAAAATTGGGAATGGAGTTACCATTTGACCCAGCAATCCCCCTTCTGGAGATCTACCCAAAAGACTTGAAAACCTTTGTCCGCAAAGACTTATGTATCCCAATGTTCATTGCAGCGCTGTTCACAGTGGCCAAAACATGGAAACAACCAAAGTGTCCTGTGACAGATGACTGGATAAAGAAGCTGTGGTACATATACACAATGGAATATTACTCAGCTATAAGAAAAGATGAAATATTGCCATTTGCAACAACATGGATGGACCTGGTGATCATGCTTAGTGAAATAAGCCAGACAGAAAAGAGAAAGAACTGTATGACTTCACTCATATGCGAAATATAAAACTGAAAGCAAAGAAAAAAAGAAATGAACAAACAAATAACCCATGGGCACAATCTATAGTTTATTGTTTATTTGGGGACGAGTGGGTTAGGGAGGAAAGAAAAGGGATGGGGTGGGAGAGGATGGGGTGAAGATAAATATAAGGTGATGGAAAGAGAAGTCACATTAGGTGGTGAACTTATTACACATCAAGTTGACAATGCACAGTAGAATTGTATGCCTGAAACCTATGTAATCCTTGCTAACAGATGTCACCCCAATAAGTCTAACAATAAAAATGAATTAAAAAATATACAATAACTATCCCATCCATAGAAGAAATGTGGAGCTATTATTAGAAACTAAGTAGGTATTAGAGTTTATATAAAAATTATAAGAAATCATTGAGCAAGAATAATTTGAAGAGAATCATTTCAGATCATTTTGAACAGATGATGTTTATGTGATACAAGCTGATGCATGTTATATAATTATAAGAACAAAACAACTCTTGGCACTAATAGTACAATTTTTGCTATCAGAAATAAAAATTTTGCATTTATATCTAATCGAAATAACCCCAAAGGTAGAGAAAAAATTTTGTACAATACTGACATGGACGGTAAATTATTATGAGATTAATTTTTATTCAAACAACCATCTATAACTCATGACAGAAGTGTAGACATTTCACCAAGTATAACTACTATTTGCACTTGTACCATATCCATATTTCTTTTTCTTTTTTTCTTTCTTTCTCTCTTTTTCTTTCTTTCTTTCTTTCTTTCTTTCTTTCTTTCTTTCTTCCTTCCTTCCTTCCTTCCTTCCTTCCTTCCGTCCTTCCTTTTTTCCTTCCTTTTTTCTTTCTCTCTTTCTTTCTTTCTTTCTTTCTTTCTTTCTTTCTTTCTTTCTTTCTTTCTTTCTTTCTTTCTTTCTTTCTTTCTTCTTTTTGCTGCATTTTCTGCAAAGACTTGGTCCTCAAAACTTGAACACCATAGTATTGCTATGAGCATCTTCGTCCATGTCACAAGTCCAACAAAAGATGATTTTATTCTCCTCTTTTCTATCCAATCTTCTGTCAGAGGTCACTGACTTTGGTTCCTTCAAGACCCTTGAGGTGTGTGAATTGAGGTAATCTGAGGCTGTGAGTGTACCTCAGGTGAATGGTTAGAAAGAGGGCATGCTAACTTTAGTAAAGTTCACAGTTTCTGCCATGGCAAAGGTCACACAAAGGTACACCTGCAAACCATTTGCAGTGATCACTAACTTAAGCATGTCAGGGCAACTTCCCTGAAATAAAAATTCATAATTATCTTCAAATATAACTAGACAGACAAGCACTAATGGACAGAGACCGAGTGTCAGAGAATGCAAAGAGCTGAACAGGTGGCATGATTTCTTATTTAAAGCCTTTTAAGATGCAAATGCCTTCACCCAGACTTCAGTTCTACTGTTTTTCCCCTTCCCTAGTCCAACCCCTAAAGTAGTCTGGTCCCTGACTCTACCAGGGTACACTTCAAGATCCAAAAAGCCACAAAGTTGCCCCATTGTTGCCAACCTGGGTCTCCAAAGTTTTGCACAACCTCCCATTACAAACATTAAAAGTTTGTGTTGGAGAATAAAACAAGACCCTGACAGAAACTTGGATCACTCATTTCCAGGATTTCCAAAGGAGTGCAGCCCTCCAAATCCAGGTGCACACACCCCTTTTCAAAACCTGGGAGCATCACACCACTTGGCTTACCCAGAGACAGTGATTGCTTTCTTGATTATTTCTCTTCAGCCATGAACCAAAGGTTGGCTCTCAGGACTCATACAACTTTCAGCCCCTATGGGAAAGTGGCGCCCCCCAAATATCTAGTGTTAAGATGTGGAAAACAAAGATAGGTTTGAAGACCATGGTGCCAAGTCCTGCTTGGGCAGCAGATTGGGTTTCTTAAACTGCAAAACCTGAGGCATTGATGGTTCCTGCTCTGTCTGGGATTCTGTGATGAAAACTGTAAGTCCTGCAAAGCTTGAATGTTTGACATTGGGCAGGGAAGACAGGAGAACATGGCATGGTTCTATCAGTTGTGTGTCCCATTGCATCTCGCATGTTTCTAAAACATCCTAGCCATTAGAGCCATTGTTCACCTTTAAACCCTTCCCCACCTAGCAAAGACAAGACCATTCCTTGTCCTTTTCTTTCCCAGTGCCATAATCCTTGAAGCCCCAGCACAGTGCAGCCTATGCTGGTCAGCCAAGGCATGACACCAGAGTTTGACTGGTTTTCTCATGTGTTTGTAGTGTCCAGCACTGTTCTGGGAACTAAGGTGACACTAAAAAGTGTGAGTGTATTTCTACCCTCAGAAATCCATCTCAGATTTTCTTACACAAGCCAATGACAGCATCTACAGGTAAACATATTCAATCTTCACCTTCATTAGAAGAGCCAGATCTCACAATTGTAAACAAGCACGCAGATATATTTTTCAAAGGCATGAGGAAATTTTCTTTCTTGGCTCCAAAACTTTCCTGCTTCTTCATAAAACACTCACATATGAAAACCTGGAAGACACTGCTGGTTCCTGAGCCTGCTTTTTTATCCAGATGTGTACTAAAAAATGTAGTACTAATGTCAGGTAGATTTGGTAATGTGATTACTATGAGCAAGGAATCATAATAGGTGATATATCATTATTCCTTTAATAGCCCTATGACAGAGAATTACCATGATTCTATTTTACACAGGCTGATGAATGAGCAACTGCTATGTCCCCAATGTCTACATTAATTGCCTTTGTAAAGACCAAAACTGGGCAAAGGTGCAAGCAGTCCATGGTTTTACTTTGAAAATTAAACTTTATAAGTTCCTGAAGCTGCCTCTCATATTGGGATTTATTTTTCCTCTGGACACTCCCACATGCAATAGTGTGTTCTTCCACATACTACACAAACACATACAAAATGACTGCCCACCTAGTGGTACAAAGGGAAACATTCACTCCAGGGGTTATCAGGCAGACAGAAGAAAGTGTTTGGAACAAGCTCTGTAATGGTGCAGAGGCATCTAATTTTGGGGCATCATGATCAGTGCCCATAGATAAGGTAGGAGATTTGCTAGGCTGATGGGCACAGAAAGCTAAATAGCAAAAGGCTAACCTAAACCGGCATCATTCCTGGGCAGCTGAAAGAACAACATGTGGTTCCTGTGTCTCCATCTTCTGCATCTGTAACTAAGATCAGGCCCAGTATGGGGGAGATTGTGAAAAGAAGGCCCCAGCTTCCTTTCTTTTAAGATATTATGAATAGAGGCAGTAACAGAAAGATTCTAACAGCCTGCAGAAGAGCCTGTTTTTATTTGTTCTTCATCAGGACCCAGTGTGTTCCAAGTCCCTAGCAAATGCTTTCTACATTTTAGAGTTGTTTTTTTTTTTTTTTCAGAGCAGAGGGAATCTTAAGGCTAAGGGGCCTGGGTAATGTACAAATGTGGCAGAGAAGAGAAACACTGGCCCCGAAATCAGGTGCCAGTCCAGCCTTATAGGACTCCCAAGTTCCTCATTTAAAAGTGTGTGAAGTCATTGCCCAGGCTCAGATGAGAGACCTCATGAGTATACTGAACACAAGAAGTGGAGTAAAAAGGGGAAGGAAGAGCAACTCCAGGGGTCCTCACCATTCCCTAAAGCCTGTAGGCCCAACCACTTTTTGCTTCCTGGTCTCTGTTGTACTAACAGTTTTCAGAACCTTAAACAGGGGAGTGTGCTTTGAATACTCAAGGTTTTTCTGCCTGTAGCTGAAGTACTGGGCTTTACCACCAGAGGACGATCTGTCCCAACGATGGTGAATGGCCCAAGATTCAAGAAAAACAAGAGGTCATTTTGAGTGTTTCTTCCTCTGAGCAGCAGTCACCACTGATTATTAGTATCCATCTTTACAGACCAGAGGGCATACTGAGAACTTTTCACAAATTTTTAGGTTTGGTGCCTGCTGCACTCACCATAAGCAGGGCTGACACTAGCCACATGTTTCTTGCCCCCCAGGAGATTAAAGCCTGGAGTGGAAAATAAAGTCAGCATGAGAGCAAATTCCTGTGTGAGTGCAGTAGGGAGGACCACCGACACCAGGTGTGTCCAATAGTCCTCCATGGTGCAATTTATGCTGTGACCTGAGGGCAAGAGGAGACATTCTTGCAGAAGTCAAAAAACAATGTGCTGGTGTGGGGCAGCTCAAAGGAGCAGAGATATAGAGGTGGAATTAAATTTGGCCCTAGAGGAGGTTTGGAAAGGCTCAAGGTGTTAGAAAACAGCTGGTGGGGAGTTCCCTGATGGTGTAGTGGTTTAAGGCTTCGGCGCTGGCGCTGTCAGTGCTGCGGCCTGTGTTCAATTCCCGGCCAGGGAGCTACCCACGTACCAAAAAGCAAAAAAAAAAAAAAAAAAAAAAAAAAAAAAAAAAAAAAAAAAAAAAAAAAAAAAAAAAAAAAAAAAAAAAAAAAAGGCAAAAAAAAAAAAGAAAACAGCTGGGAGTTAAAGACAAGAGGGCCACACCCATGTCCAAAATGTGCTAGTTGTTGGCAGGGTGCCACCAACCCTCTCATATAGCATTTCCAGCAACAAATGTGGACCAAATCACAGTTTTTGTGATCAGACGCCAGGCTTGGCAGAGCTGTGAGCTTACTCAAGGTCTCCTGGGATGCTGGGATTACCTGTCAACAAAGGCTCACACTAAGAGAGCTTTGTCTGCTACATCATGCATTTTGTGGCTGGATTCAGCTCAAACAGGGCCCCAAGGCTTTTCTCTGTGGACAACAATCTTCTCTTATTGTTTTTCATGTGTTTGTTGGTTTGTTAGTTTATTGCATTGGAGCCTTCTAAGTCAGATTATAATACATGACCCTGCCTTAAGAGAATATAAGGTTAGAAAGATACAGAAAGAGACACATAGTAAAAGAAACAATGAGGCAAACAGAAAGAGATATGAGGAACAGGGTCCAAGAAACAGAGATAATAACAGAGTAAAACTGAGACAAAGGGAGACACAGAGAGATAGAGGGAGCCAGCAGGGTCATAACTTTCTATATCTATGCGTTTGAAATGACACCCATCACATTGCTCTGTGTCATTGCCAAGGTTTCCAAGCATGGCAGGTTTCAGCGGTGGTACACCCAATTGAAAAAACACACGCGGAGCCGACATGGGGGACCATAAACACACCAGCAAGCAAGCTACTTTATTGCGCACCTGGGACTATATATACATATTCAAACAAAAGTGGCATCTTGCCACATCTGCCCAGTAGCAATTGTTTAGGTTTTCGTGGTTACATAAGGCGGTACATGCGCAGTAACTGTCAGCCCCAGGAATTCCTCAACCCCAGACAGGGACTGATTATACACGAAGGTCAAGCCTGGGTGGCGGGCCTGGCTTTAACCCTTTACAGTGGGCTTAGCTTTAACCTTCTGGGGACTGACACTCCACCACTACAGGGCCGCCACACGGGACTTTGTCCATAATCATATCCTTGAGCCCACAACCTACAGCAGCAATATAGGGAACAGCAAAGGACTATCAGACTGCTAGCAATAATTGCTAGGATCATTAGTATCCACCGCCAGGTGGATCCTAAGGAATTCCACCAAGAGGTTAATGGGTCTTCTGTGTTCATCTCAGCCAGGGCTGTCTGAATGTGCTCAGTACGATCTGGGATATATACACAACATTCCACATGTAAAATAGCACATGAGCTACCTTGGGAGGCTGTCAATAGATCTAAGACCATCTGATTTTGCAGCACAACCTTACGCATTTGGGCTGTTTTATCTAATAACAGGCTTAAGGCCTGTTTAGTAGCATTCAGGGTTTGAGCTGTGTGCACTGCTAAAGCTTCCACTTGTAATTCTACATCTATGACAGCAGCTCCAGGCAGGGCCAGAGAAAAAGGGTGGAACCACCAGGCAGCTCTATGTTGGCGATGCCAGCGGTGATACAGAGCATCCCAATTAGTAGGCAATTGAGGGAGGGTAGCCAGTACTCGACCAGCAATGTAAGGGCGACCCCATGTACATCGGCCAGTCCAATTTGTAGGCAAATAAGGCCATCTGTAGTGTCCACAAACACAGGGGTATCCAGCTGGAAGGATATCTGTGGGATGAATGCCAGCATATCTGGCCCCATTCCACCAAGTGTGAGGGGTCAGCACGTGGGTAACATTTTTGACACAAGTGCAGGGGCACCCAAACAGAGATACGATTAGCAGCTGAGCAGTGTTGTTCTATATATAATGGGACTTATTCTCATAGATCCACGTGTTCCCCCCACAACCCCACCCATTAGTCATTGCATCACCAAACAGAGGGGGTTGGTTATTATGGTCCTTGCAGAGCAAGTTGTCCACTGCCTGGTGACATTGGTCCCATTCAGCGGTGCTGCTCCATGTACGTGACCATGTCCAGTTCTGTAGGGAAGCCAGGTGGATCCACCACGGAAGCCCCTCAGCAGCCTCCACTGGTATTTCCGTGCAGATCCAGCAGTGGGAAACATTGTGCACCTGAGCAAGCGTATGTGCCCAGGATAGGATATTATTGCCTGCTGTTAGCCTGGGCGGTAGGACAGAGCAGAAAGTGACACTATTAAAGGAAGATCTTTCCCCTCAGGTAAAATACAGGCAATGTGTCCATCTTGTGCCAACAATGTGGCCGGTAAGGGCTTTGGCCCTGTCCGTGGCGTCAGTAACCAAGACCGCAACCAGCTTTCTACCAGATCCCTTGATTGGCTGGTTACAGGATTAGGACCTGTAATGGCCTCACAGGCCAACAGGGCAGCATAAATAGCAGCTAGCTGTTTCTCTATAAGGGAATAGCGGGCTTCCACCCCTTTCCACAATTGAGACCAGAAGCCAATGGGCACTTTACGAGTCCCATGTTTCTTCCACAAGCCCCATCCAAACCCATTGTCATCCACTGACATCGATAAAAGGAATGGTAGGGTGGTATCAACCACCCATAGGGTTTGGGTTTGAGCCACTGCCTGCTTGGTTGCTTGAAATGACTGCTCTATCTCTGGCGTCCAATCCCAAGTAGCCCCTCGCTGTATCAGGCGAGTCAAGGGGTGAGTTAAAGTGGCTAAATGAGGAATAAACACCCTCCAATAACCCAACAAACCCAAATAGGCCTGCAATTGCTTCACTGTTGTCAGCCGGGGATATGCCTGTATCTTATCTATGACTGCCTCTGGCATAACCTTAGTCTTAACCGACAAGACAACTCCCAAGAATCTGACAGACAACACAGGCCCTTGGACCTTGTCTTCATTGACGGCCCACCCCCAGGTTTCCAGGGCTTCTCATAGACTGGTGGCCGCAGTCTTGAGCTCTGCAAGAGAATCAGAGGTTAGCATTATGTCATCAATGTAATGGAACAGATGGACCCCTCCTGGCTTCCACCAGGTGGCCAAGTCCTGATCCACCAGTCCCTGGCACAGGGTGGGACTGTGCAGATATCCCTGGGGAAGCACCAGGAAAGTCCATTGTCGTCATTCCCACGTGAAGGCGAACTGCTCTTGAATCTCCGGCGCTATATCTATGGAGAAAAAGGCATTTGCTAAATCCACAACATAGTGATACTGTCCCAGTTCATGTGTGAGTTTGTTCATAAGATCCATAACATTGGGCACAGCTGCATGCAACGGGGGCGTCACTTTGTTCAGCTCCTGAGAGTCCACAGTCATTCGCCAGGAGCCATCAGGCTTTCTCACTGGCCATACGGGAGAACTGTAAGGGCTATGTGTTAGGCAGATTATCTGGGCTTCTTCAAGCTTGAGAATGGTACAGCCAATCTCTTCGTGCCCTCCTGGTAGCCAATATTGCTTTGTATGAACAACACAGGTAGCCTGGGGCAATACCAAGGGGGCATGATGGGGGTGCCCCCAAACAATAGTCTTTACCACTCGTGTACGCAGGCAAAATTCTCCCATCGTTGTCGAAATCGCCCTTACATCTTTGCAGCACATCCACCCCTAGAATATATTCTGTGATAGGGGAGACATAGACTTTATGGTCTTGTGGGGACAATCACCCTATGCTCAGGGTCACAACTGCTTGTTTGACCCGTATCATCCAGCCTCCATATCCCTCCATGATGGCCATAGGACCGCTAAAGCGATCCAGATTTCCATACAGCAATGTGCTATCGGCTCCAGTGTCCACAAGGGCTAGTACCCGTTGCACATTATGGGGGGACCAGTAAATAGCAAGTTCAACATGTGGCCTCCAGTCCCCCGGGTCCCCCCTCAGCTGGGTACCTTGGCCAGACCCCTAGTCTGGGTAAAAATCAGTCAGTCTCAACTCCTGAATTGGGAGTGTAGCAGCAGGCAGAGGAGTAAACTGCTGCTCAGGTTTCAGCTGCTTCCAGAGCCAGCAGGACTCCTGTAGGCTGATGCTGTATTTTCTCTGCAGCTATTCCCGTAGCTAATAGATCAAACCACATCTGCTTTTGGCTCACTCTCACTGCAGGCTGAATACCACCCTTATGAGCCCCTTTACTCTTTGGACGTCCTTTGGGTGGGGGCCCGTTGGGGCCCTGTAGCGACCTCACCTGGCCGCCTTTTTTCTTTTGCTTTACTTCCACATCCCCCAATCGAGCTAGGGCGGCTATTACTTCATGCACCCGCCGATCTACATAGGGGGCCAGAAGGGCAGCCATAGTCCTGAAAGTTCCGGGAGGTCCTGAGGCTAAGATGAGGTCCTTCATCCTAGTGGTGAAAACCTCCTCATCAGGACTATTGTAGTGTACCGAAACATCATCTGTCGCATGCCCATCTCCCGTATGATTTGCACTAGGTCCGAGTACGTGGACCAGTTGCTCACAGTCTCAGGCAATTCACCGGCATCTGCCCAAACCGTTCGGGCTGCTGCCATTATCCAATTGATCAGGGAATGATTCCCTGTATCATGGTTGGTGTGGGCAATATTTTGTAGCCTTTGTCTCAAGGAGGGGAGTACCATAATGGAGGCCAGTTGGGACATTTCATCAGGGGACAGCTCTGTTCCTTCCGCCCTCTCATCCCATAATCTCAGTAGCCAGCCTTTTTGCCATACCTGCTTCGTCAGTTCCCATAATTCAGTGGGCGACTATGCAGCCATTGTCATATGCTGCCTGGCCTGGGGGGCCCCCTGCGTCTGACCCCCCCAGCCCCATTCGCTGCTCCAGTTCGACCTTCCATTGCACCAATGGGCGAGCCTGCAATATAGGTATCGGGCTACCTTTCCTGGAGGACTGTACAGACCCCTCCGAGCCCTGCGGCATACGTTTAGCAGCCGCCAGGTGCTCTTCCAGCATTTCCTCCCAGCGCTGCAACTGGGGTACCTGTTGAGTTTGCTCCTGCATCTCCCAGCTGGTGTGGTGCAACACTGCCAGAAACATCCAGGCTACCTGACCGGCCACTTTCCAGTGTGCTGGGGGAACATTCGGCTCCCTAGATTCCAGGGCCTTCTTGATATCCTCAGGTGTTGGCCTAATCTCATCCCAGTCTTCTGGGGCTGTCCATGTGGCCAGATACGTGGCCACTGGGTGCCATAGGGAGGTGGGAGGCCACATTTCTTCCACCCGGGGACCCTCAGAGGCGCTGGGGGTAGTATTCACCTCATCTCATGGACTACGCCAAATGTCATTGCCAAGGTTTCCAGGCATGGCAAGTTTCGGCGGTGGTACACCCAATTGAAAAAACACACGAGGAGCCAACATGGGGGACCATAAACACATCAGCAAGCAAGCTACTTTATTGTGCACCTGGGACTATATATATGTATTCAAACAAAAGTGGCACCTTGCCTCATCTGCCCAGTAGCAATTGTTTAGGTTTTCATGGTTACATAAGGTGGTACATGCGCAGTAACTGTCAGCCCCAGGAATTCCTCAACCCCAGACAGGGACTGATTATACCAAGGTCAAGCCTGGGCGGCGGGCCTGGCTTTAACCCTTTACAGTGGTATTAGCTTTAACTTTCTGGGGAATGACACCCTGTTTTATAATTTACTTTACAACAGAGGCAAAAAGTCCATCCAGCTTCAAGTAAAGGGACTATCAAAAGAATGTTCGATGTGGAGGTAGGCAAAGTGGCAGCCTCTGCGAGCCTGTCCAGCACAAAGGACTCTATGAGGCACATTGACTAGACACTAAACATAAAGGGAGACCCTGGACGGTTCTATGCTCAAGTGATTTCAGGTCATTTCCACCATCTGGGACACAAGCAGGAGTATAAGTGTGAGTCACTGGATGCCAGACTACGCCCAACCTATGAGACCTCTGTTCAATGTTCCACTCAACATTCCAATAATCGCTTCATTGTTACATCTGGTCTTTAGCTCCTCTGACACCAGCCAGGGATTCCATGAATTACAGGCTTATTATGGTTTAATGACAGCCTCTAAAGTACATACTAGAAGAAACTGTGCTAGAAACACTGTGCTAATTGGAGTCTAAGAAGGCCCTAGTAAGAAATGGTTGTCCAAGGTTCCCATCACTGGTAAGATATAGGTGCAAGGAGTAAATTCAGCTCTGCATTTTAAAGTGAGAGCCTCAGAAGCACAAAGAACTTTCTGATGCATGGGATAGACTGTATTAGTGCAGCTGTGTAAGATCTTGGCATGAGGAGAAAGATGAGTAGTCATTAACCCAGAGATGCCATGGAGAGGCATTGTTTTAGAAGGAAGCCCAGGTAGGGGACCCCAGGGAGTGACCTCAGTTTTTTATCATAGAGTCCAACAGAACTTGGAGCCCTAGTAAACAGTCATATTCTGGAGAAGCTTCTGCCCTGCTCACTTAGTTAATAATGTTCAATGTATTAAAATGTTTTCTTGTTGTGTCCCCAAGTCATATGGCAATGCCCTCATGTAAGCCTGTAGTTGGAAACCTTTCTCTTACATCAAGTATTATTCAAGTAGCACTCCAGTTGTTTCTGGACATATTCTGAAGGAAGACAAAGATAGCACAAAAAGGTCTAAGGCAGTCAAGTCCAGTATAGGACAACTCTTTCATTTCACCTTGACAGTCTTTGGTCTTCCCTGTGTATGCTTTTGGGGTGGTGGTGATAGTAGTAATAGTCACAGAAAGAGGTAATGCCCTGAGCAAAAGTTGGCTGAGCAGAGCTCAGTAGTCTAGGGGGCTGGTCATGTTCACACTCCAAGTCAAGGTTGGTTGGCTTGGATGTAGAGAACAGAGGGTCTTGGCTTAGTGTTAATACCAAGACCTCCAGGAATATGTCATATCCCTGAGTTACTATCTGTGATGGCACAGCCTGTGTCTGATCTGGGAGTTCAAAGTCGGGTGCACAGAAGAGCTCTCATGCATACACACTGGCTCCAGTCCCTGTCACTGCAGAGCTGTAGACAGGACATCAGTGATAGTCTCAACAAGTACACACAACTCCATTTTGCTATGCATGAGAGACATGCATGCAATGCCACCAAGTAGAAGCACAGAACCTCAGTGAGATTTTCCATGGAGGTACCCTTAAAACCATGGCACGGAGATGACCAGGAAAGGCCACCATCCCAGACAGCGTCCATGCCACTCCCCAGGGTAGAATCCTGGGTTTGCTAGCAGGTCATGTCATGGGGCTTGAACTGGAACACCAAGATTAACTTCCACTGACTTAGCTGGAACACATGGATTAGAGTAATACAGAGTGTTAGGGTTAGGAGAGACTGTTGGAAGTGTACATGAACCTACAGGGATAGTTAGATGTCAAACACAAAAAGAGGAGCCCAAGAGACTGACAGTGGGCCAGGTAAAAAGATGATACTCATATTGCCACCTGGGGCTGAACCCAGGGAAGTGGCTACTCTGAGGGACTTGGTCAGGAGTCCTGAGTTTTAAATGCACCTGGAAAGAATGAGCATGGGTCACCTTTGCTCCTATCTTTATTACACTTCCAGTTCAGGGATCACAGCACAGCCTATACTCTGCTCTTATGACTCCAGAGGAGCTAGTACTAGGGACAACAGCCGGCCAATGTCAAAACACATCCAAACACTGAGGAGTGTCCAATTGGAGCAGCAGTACCAGAGCTACAGGTCTACCTAATGGTAAAGGACCTCCAGTTTTATCAGTATCAGACAGACCTCTCACTCTTGGGTTGTGGGGAGCGGGGCGGCTGGACTCTGGAGCACTTCCTGGAAGGATCTGGGCCTGGCAAAGAACTCAGCATTCCTGGAGGATGAACTCTCATCTGAACCAGCTTTGGTGTTTCAAGGAAACTTAGGAATGTCATTGCACCTAGCATTTCTACACCAGTGGCAAGATCTGGAAGGTCCTCTGGCACTATTTCCTGTACAACACCTTCAATGCTGTCACCCTCTGAACATCCCTATTATTGTCTTTGCCTTTTTGTTATTTTTAAAAATTTTTATGCACATTTATATAATCTTTTATATTAAGGTGTTAAATTAATTATAGTAAAATTTAATACATATTATAGTAAAGTGTACTTTCATGCGCATTAATTCCTCCATCATCACTATCAAGCTTTGAAATGTTTCATCAGATTGGACGGTGATGGTGCTAAAATAACATAGTGTCTCACCACGACTATGCCAGGCCCCTTGGAAACATCAGAGTTCACACACAAAACTAAACTATACCTCTAAGATCACCGCCAAAGGAAACTTCCTTTTTCAATGTGTAGTTTGAATTTGTATTTCTGTTCTACTAGGTTGAGTTTGTGAGATGAGAACTATTTTAAAACTTCAACCTTTTGAGGGTAGGGGAAAAACTACAATAGTAAGTCTAATTTTGTAGGTCAGAAATTATTTGAGTTAAAGAACGTATGAGTCCAGGGACTCTTACAGATATGAGATTTTATTGAAACTGAGACGTTTAATATCTAAGATTACACCAAATTCAAAGTGGTGTAGTACTTTCCACAGGTTTTCTGTTTTCTTTTCTTTTCTTTTAAGAAAGGTAGAAACTTATGTTTAAGTATTAAAATTTTATCACTATACTTTTTACATGATACAGATAAATTTAGGCTTTAGTGACATTTCTCATAGATAGTTAAAAGTAGAATAATATTCCTCTTTTCCTTGTTGGTATCCTTTAGATAATACTTAGAATAAGTATAAGATTCTCAGTAGATTTATAGGTCATGACTTAAGGTGTCTTTTAGGTTCTTTACATTAAATTCAATTTTCCTTTGGAAATTTTATAAATTATAAAGGAGATGTCAGAATCATAAAGTGAAAAAGAATACCAGTTTTCTCTGTTTTGCTTTTCTTACTTAAGTAATTGCTATAAATTAATCAGGTACATATATGTGTCCAGTTAAAATATCTTGTCTGAAAAGTCTTCCATCATCACGGGCCTGAATTTCCCCAGTCTGTATTCTGGGTTTTATTAAATTCTTCTCAGTCACAATAATAATTTCCTATGTACTATCAATCACGAATTTCAGTGTCCCCTTAGGGAAATCTCTCCTCCTATTCTTTTCTTTTTCACAACCCAGTGTTAGCCTTTTCAAGAGCTTGGTTGTTAAGACAAATTGATAAAGGCATTTATTGGGTATGAGAATGAGACTGGCTTTTAGTGGATAGTAAAGCCTGGTGATGGCAGATTGACTGCTTAAGCTTAACTTTGTGAAATCTGCATTTATTTCAGAGTGATGATTTTTACACATCTATTAAGTATTCATAAACATTTTGCTCTTTGTTTCTTAAACATAGACAGTAGGAATTTCTTTGGTAAGGGAGACAATCTTTTATTTTTTACTATAAAACTGTATAATTTCATGATTATTTTCATAAAGTCTTCCCACTCTAGTGTGATTTCCTTTGGGGATTTGCACCAGTGTCAGTGTTTGATTTCATGTTTTAATAATTTTGGTAAGTTAAGCTCCCCAAAGTGAACTTGCTTGTGTTATAAAATAACCCCACTAGAAATCTGAGTAGTCTTGACTTATTAAGAGCCAAGTGCTTGATTCTTTTATTAATTCATTGCTAGAAAACCTCATATAGCTAACCTTTCCTTAGCACTACACTGGAGAAATTAATGAAGGTTTTTAAAAAATGATAATTGTTAAATTTGATTAAATACCATTTAGGCTTAAAACCTGAAATGTAAGCAAATATTATCATAACAATAATTTTTTGAGTATTTAAATTGATTTTTATTGTTGTTGTGTTTATAAACAAGGAATTGAATACTCTTCGCCCTAAAGATACCTTTCGTCTTTGGCTCACTGCAGAAGTTCATCCCAACTTTACTCCTATTTTATTACAGTCAAGTTTGAAGATAAAGTATGAGGTAAGAAGATTTAAAACTTGAGTCACTAGTTGGATTAAGTGCAGTAATCTCTACATGCCTTTTAGAGCTCTGTAAACAACCGTCTATTATGTAACATTTTCCTATACATTTATGTATAATTTACTATACATAAATAATAGCATAAGATGGTATATATAAAAATGTATTTCAAATCCTTCAAATTTAAAATTTTAAAATAACTGATACCATAGTTACTTAATATTTTCTTTAATCTTTTTTGTTCACTAAATTTCCTGCTTTTTTCTTTATTTTTCCTTTTTAATGTTTTCCTTAGATTTATATTTGCTTTTCTTTCTAATTTCTTATGTTGAATGCTTTATTGGTTTATATTTACTTGCATTAATATTGAAATTATTTTTAAGTCTGTGAATTTGTAGTTGAATGCATCTTTGGCCTTATCTTGTAACTTGAAATATTAGAATGTCTGCTACAAAGAATAGTCACACCCTTTATAATCCTTTTCATTATATATTTTCTTATATAAAAATCCTTTTTTGTTTAAAAGTGAAAGAAAAATATTAATACTATTCATTTACTAATTACATATCCAAATTTACAAAAAAATTATCATACAATATGCCAAATCTTCTGAGTACTATTAAATAAAACGACATTAATAGGAAACTAACAACCACTCAGTTTTTTTTAAGGGCATTATGCTAAAGACTATGCAAAATGAATAAATCATATACAATTACAGAGATAATCATACATATAGAGACTCTTTGAAAAATAACAAAATGAAAACACTAATAACAACAATTTTTAATTAGGTTTTTTTATTGTTAAATTCATTGGGGTGATATTGATTGCCAAAAGTTATATAGGTTCCAGGTGTACAATTCTATATTACATACTTCACTATTTCATTGAGTGTTCATCACCCGGAGTCAGTTCTCATTCCCTCACCAAGACAATTTTTACTGACACTTTTTTGAGTTAAGTACTCTGATTTGCAAATTGTTTTTCCAGAAAGGATATTGAGAATGAGGAGAGTGGTAAATATCTCTACTCAAACACTATTTAAGAAGTTATCTGCTCAGAAACATCCACAATAAACTTTATAACAGAGTACAGAAATCCTAGTATTAATTAATTATGGTATTCAATTTCTTTTTTTTAATTCATTTTTATTGTTAGACTTATTGGGGTGACATCTGTTTGCAAAGATTACATAGGTTTCAGGCATACAAATCTACAGTGCATTCAATTTCTAACCCACTGTTAAAGAAACTCTAGAATTTAGTGTTAAAGTAAGGGATACTTAAACAATATGCCATAAGTTTGAGCTCTTCTGTTATATAAAACTTGCATATTCAACTGTGGTCCTTTAAAAAATAAACTATTTTGAATCCAGAATCAGTGAACATTAGAAAAGATGCTGCAGTTCTTCAAGGCCAGACATGGGTAAGACTGCAGATAAGACCCCCAGGGTTCCAGAGTGTGTTCACTTGCAGAGCTTAGTGCTGCTAACTACTTGAGTTGTACCAATCAACCTCTGTGGCTTCCTGATAATAAACCAAATAACTGTCAATAGTGATTCTGCCTAGCCCTGTGGTCTGATGCTCTTTCCCCAGAGAACTTGGAGCAAGCTTCTTAATTTTTCTATGTGAATCACTTTCTGGAAAGATTTCTTTTTTAGTTGATGTGGAATGCAACACAGTAGGGCCACAGTGGTGTGGACAATTTAAGTACTGTGATGTCATGGGGGAAAAAAACGAACCAACAGTGCCTGTTAATAGTGGTTATTAATGTCAAGCTGGAATTACACTTTATTAAACTGAATCAGTCATTATGAGAGCAGACAAATAATTTTTTAAATCATCATAGAAAAAGTGCTATATATTTCATTCCTCAATGTCACTATGGTCACTTGCCTGGGGTCTCTGTTTTGTGGTCTGTTTGAGTCTCTCTGCTTCTCGGGTTCAGAGACAGCTTTGGTAATGTGCTGCTCCTGTTGTTTGTCTGCTGGGGGTGTCTTTGCTCGTCAGAGACATGTCAGTTTTGGTGTGTATACTGGTCACATTGAGTTTCTGTCTGACATTTCTGTGCTGCTCAGGTTGGAGGTCACCTAGGGATCTCTATGCTGGTCAGGTTGGGAATCAGTCAAAGGTCTCTGTGCCGGTAAGGTTAGAATTTGGGATCTCTGTGCTGGTCAGATTGGGGTTATCCTGGGGACTCTGTTATTTTTGTGTTGGGTTTTCACATGAGGTTAGGAGTCTGCTGGGGGTCTTTGTGCTGGTCAGTTTGGGGTTCTTACTTAGGTCTCTTTGCTGGTCAGGTTGAAGGTTTGCTTGGGTTCTTTCTGCCCAGACAGGTTAGAGATCTATCTGGGGTTTCAGTGCCTGGTCACTTTCAAGTTCTCCAAGGAGGTGCTATGCTGGTCAGGTAGGAAGTCTGCCAGGAATCTCAATGCTGCTCAGGTTGGAGGTCTTCTTGTGGTGTTTCTGCTGGTTAGGTTTGAGGTCTGCCTTGGGGTCTCTGTGCTAGTCAGGTTGTGGGTCTTTTGGGGTCTCATTGCTTATTCCAGAGATGTGCCCCTGGCGTCCATGTGCTGATCAGATTGCGGTTTTGCTGGGGTCTCTTTGCTGGTTATGTTGACTTTCATACTGGTGTCTCTGTGCTGGACAAGTTGGGATATGCAGGGGTTCTCTGTGCTGGTCTGTGTGGGAGTCTTCCTGGTGTCTCTCTGTCTGGTCATATTGGGACTTCCATGTATCTCTGTGCTTGTCAGTTTGGAAGTTTTTCTGGGGTCTCTGTGCTGGTTAATTTGGGTGTGTGCTGAAAGTCTCAGTGCTGGTCAGGTTAAGAGTATCCTGGGCATCTCTGTATCAGGCACATTAGGGGTCATCCTGGGGTCTCTGTGGTGGTCAGTTTGAGGAGGGTTTGGATTTGTTTTGTGGTCAGGTTGAGGAAAACCTAGGGTAATGTGCTGGTCAGGTTGGAGTTCTGCTGGGTTTCTCTTTGCTGATCAGGTTTGAGGTCAGGTAGGTTCTCTGTGCTGGTCACATTGAGGTGTCTGCCTGGGGTCTTTGTGTTTATCAGGTCAGGCATCTGCTGGAAGTCACTGTGCTGGTCAGATTAAGTCTTTCTGGGGTCTCAGTGAGATTTCATATTGGATCTTCTGTGAGTCTCCTTGCTGGTTACATTGGCGATTGTCCTGAGGTTTCTGTGCTGGTCAGATTAAGGGTCTGCTGGGACCTCTGTGATGATAACTGGGCTCTCTTCCTGGGGTCTCTGTGCTAGTAAGGTTAGAGATCTGCCTGGGGTCTCTGCTGCACTGTTTGGGGGTCTGCTGGAAGTCTCTGTGTTGGTCAGGTTGGGGGTCTGTTTTGATCTTTGTCAGTGTTGTTGGGAAATGGTAGGGTACTGTAATGGTCAGATTGGGGGTAAGCAGGGGTCTCTTTACTTTTCATGTTCCAGGTCTGCTAGAGTCTCTGTGATAATCACTTTGAGTGTCTGCCTTGATCTCTCCGCTAGTCAAGTTACAGGAAGGCTAGGGATCTCTGTTCCCAGTCAGGTCGGGATTGGCCAGGGGTCTCTGTGCTAATCAGGTTGAAGCTCATCTCGGGTCTCTGATTAGAGATGATTAGATTGGGTGTTTCCCTGGGGACTTAGCGCTGGGAAGGTTAGGGTTCTTCTGGGGATCTCCGTGTTCATTGAGGTTTGGGGGCTGCCTTTGGCCTCTGTCCTGGTCATATTTGGGATCCCCTTGGTTATATTTGTTGGTCACAGAAATATCTGCCTGGGGACTCTTTTGGTCAGATAGCAGGTCTGATAGGGTTCTGTGTGTGGTTCAGGTTGGAATTCTGCCAGATTTTTTTTTTGCCGGTCCAATTCGGGGTCTTCTGGTGTCCATGTGCTGGACATGTTATATTGGCCTTAGGTCACTGTGCTGGTCAGATTGAAGTTCTGCCAGGAGTCTGTGTCCTGGTAATGATAGGATTCAGCCTGGGTTCTCTGTGCCTGGTGAAGTTTGAGGTCATACGGTCATCTCTGTGCTGGTCAGATTTGGTATCTTCCCAGGGTTTCTGCACTGGCCTAGTTTGAGGTCTTCTGTGGGTAATTGTGTTGGTAAGGTTGGTGGCCTTCCTGGGATCTCTGTGATTTGTCAATTTGAGTTTTTCATGGATCTTTGTGAACACTCAGGTTGGGAGTTTACCTGGGATTTCTGCGCTGGTGTATTTGGAATTCTGCTGGTGTCCCACTGGTAGTCACGGTCAGTGACTACCAGTGCTTTGGGTCTCTACTCTGGTCATGTTGAAGATATGTCTTGAGACACTGTGCTGTTCATGTTGGAGTCTGTTTTTACCTCTGTTATGGTCAGGTTCGGGAAATGATGGGGTACTGTGCCTATCAGGTTGGTCATTTGCTGGGAGTCCCTTTGCTGGTCAGATTCTACGTCTACTAAAGTTGCTGTACTTGTCATGTTGAGTATCTCCCTGGGTTCTTTGTCCTGCTTAGGTTGGAGGTTGTCTGGGGGGGTCTCTTTGCTGGTCAGGTTTTTAATCTGCTGGGCATCTCTCGGCTGGTGAGTTTTGGGGTCTGTGGGAATCTCTGTGCTCTTCAGCTTAGGTATCTTCTGGAGGTCTTCATACTGGTCAGGTTAGAAGTCTGCATGGGGTCTCTGTGTTTTTCAGATTGGTTGTCTGCCTGGGGACTCTGTGTTGGTCATGCTAGGGGTCTTCTAGGGGGCTTTGTTCCCAGTCACATTTGAAATGTTCCTGGGTCTGTCCTGGTCAGGTTTGGAATATTCTAGGCTCTTTCTGCTTGTTTCATGTGTGCCTGGGGTCTCTATTCTGGTCATATAAAAGGTCTGCATTTGGACCTCTGTTCTGGTCAGGTTGGGAGTCTGCTGGAGTTGTCTGTAATGATCAGGTTTGTGGTCTTCTGGAGCTCTCTGTGATAGTCAGATGGGAAGTCTGCCAGGCATCTCTATGCCGGTTATTTGAGTGTTCTGTCAGGGTTCTTTGTGCTGGTTATGATGGGGATGTGCTGGAGATCTGTGTGCCTCATGAATTTGGGGGTCTTCTTGAGGTATCTGTGCTGGTCTGTTAGGAGATTTTCTGGGCTACCTATGCTGGACAGAATAATGGACTGCTGGGTCTGTGCTTCTCAGCTTATGTGTCTCTTATATGTCTCTTTCCATGAGAGGTTCCAGCTGTGCAGGTGTCCCTGTGCTTGTTATTTTCACTTTCTTCCTGAGGTCTCTGTGTTGGTCAAGTTTAAGGTTGGTGGGTTGTATTTGTCTTGGTCAGGGAGGGGTCAGTCAAAAGTCTGTGTGGTGGGTGTGTTGGATTTCTGCTGGGGTTCTGTGTTCCTAGTCACATTTGGAATCCTCCTGTGGTCTGTCTTGGTCATGTTTAGGTTCTGCTTGTCTGTCTCTGCTGTTCTCTGGTGTTCCTGGGTTCTCTCTTCTGGTCATATTGGAGGTCTGCATTGTGGATTCTTCTGGTCCATTGAGGATCTCATGGGACTTTCTGTGATGGTCACTTTGGGTTTGCAAGGAGTCTTTATGCTGGACATTTGGGTGTCCTGTCAAAGTTCGCTGTGCTGGTTAGGAAAGAGAAGTGCTAGAGATTTTTTTGCCTGATCAGGCTGGGGGTCTGCTTGGGGTATCTGCGCTGGACTGTTTTCAGATTTGCTGAGGTCTCTTTGTCGGTAAGGTTAATGGATTACTGGGTACTGTGCTTGTCAGGTTTGATGTTTGCTGGTGATCTATTTCCTGGTCAGGTACCAGGTCTGCAGGGATCCCTGTGCTTCTCAAATTGAGTTTCTGCATCTATGTAGGTAAAGTTTGAGGTTGTTGGGTGGTTTCTTTTCTGGTCATGCTGAGGTCAGTCAAGGATCTCTGTGCTAGGCTAGTTGGGGTTCTGCTTAGGGTCTCGGTTCCCAGTCACACTTGGAATCTGACTGGGATCTGTCCTGGTCAGGTTTAGGGTCTTCTGAGGTGTCTCTGCTTGTCTCTGTGCCTGGGGTCTGTGCTCTGGTCAATTCAGAAGTCTGCATTGTGGACTCTGCTCTGGTCATGTTGAGTGTTTGTGGGTGCTGTTTGTGGTGGTAAGTTTAAGGGTCTGCTGGGTCTCTCTGTTATGGTCAGGTTTGGGATCTGCCAGGAGTCTCTATGCTTGTCATTAGAAGATTCAGTCAGGGTCCTCTGTGATGCTTACGATGCAGATCTGCTGGAAATCATTTTGCCTAATCAGGTTGTAAGTCTACTTGGGGTATTTTTGCTGGATTGTTTGGGGCTTCGCTTGGGTTTCTTGGTTGATCAGGTTAATGATCTGATAGGCACTGTGCTTCTCAGGTTGGGTGGTTGCTGGGAGTCTTTTTTCTCATCAGGTTCCAGGTCCTCAGGTGTCCCTATGCTCATGTTGAGTTTATGCCTGAGCTCTCTGAATTGGTCAAGTTTGGTGTTGGTAAATAGCCTGTTATAGTTATGTTGGGATCAATCTGGTGTCCCTGTGCTAGGTAGGTGGGGGTTCTGCTCAGAGTCCCTGTGCTGCTCAGCTTGAGATCTTCTAGAAGTTTCTGTGCTGATTAGTTTAGGGTTCTGCCAGGGTTCTCTCTTCTGGTCAGTTTGGAGGTCTACTGGGGGTCTTATGTGTTGGTCAGGTTGAGAGTCTTCCTGAGGTCTTTGTGGTCATGAGGTAGGGAGTCTGCCTCGGGTCTCTTTGCCAGTCAGTTTTGAGATCGGCTGAAGCTTTCTGTTCTGGTCATTTTGGGGGTCTGCTCATAGCTTTTGTACTTAGTTAGGTTGCTGCCTATACCTATGGTCTCTACACTGGTGAAGTTGGAGATTGCCTGGTCTCTGTGCTGGTAATTTTTGAACTCTGCAATGGGACTCTGTGCTTTTCATGTTACGGATTTGTTTTGGGTATCTCTGATGTTAAAGTTGGATGTCCACCTGAGTTCTCTGTGGCTGGTCATGTTGAGAGTGTGCCTTGTGTTGCTGTGCTGGTCTGGTAATGAGTCTGCCAGTGGTTTATGTGCTGGTTATTTCAGGGGTCTTCTGGGTGTCTTTATGCCCATTAATGATAATCTGCCTGGGGTCTTTGTGCCGGTCAGGTTAGAGGTATGTCAGGGTGGCTGTGCAGGCCAAAATTGGTGTTTGTGTGGAGATTCTGTGCTGGTCAGTTAGGAGATCTGCTGGTGTCACTGTTCTGGTCATGGGACATTCTTCTTGGGGTCTCTGTGCTAATCAGGTTTGAGGTCTGCTGGGGCTCTTTGTTGTTGTCAGATTGGGGGTTTTCCAGGGTTCTCTGTAGTGGACAGGTTAGGGTTCTTACTGGGATTTATGTGCCTGCTCATGTTAAGGGTATTCCAGGGTTCTCTGTGCTGCTCAGGTTAGAGATCTGCCTCGATTCTCTGCTGCATAGGTTGGAATTCTGCTGGGAGTCTCTGTACTGGACTGGTGAGGGTGTTGTTTAATTTCTGCTGTTGTTGAGGAAGTGGTAGTGTGCTTTCCTGCTCAGGTTAGGGGTCAGCAGGTGTTTCTGTACTTTTCTTGTTCCAGGTGTGCTTAAAGTCTCTGTGATCATCACATTGAGTGTCTGCCATGATCTCTGTGATGATCAAGTTACAGAGAGTTTAGGGGTCTCTGTTACCAGTCAGCTGGAAATTGGCCAGGTTGGAGATCATCTAGGGATCTTCGTGCTGGACAGATTGGGTGTCTATCCTGGACTTTAGTTTTGCTCAAGTTAGAGGTCTTTATCCTGGACTTTAGTTTTGCTCAAGTTAGAGGTCTTCTGGGCATCTCTGTGCTCAGTGGGTTTAGGGTGCTGCCTTTGGTCTCTATCCTGGTGATATTTTGTGTCTGCTTGGGTCTTTGTGTTGGTAACAGAGACATCTGTCAGAAGACTCTCTTTTTGACAGTTTGCAAGTCTGCTGGGCATGTGTATGCTGTTCAGATTGGAAATTTCTCAGCTGTTTCTTTGCTGGTTCTGTTGGGCTTCTGCTGAGATTTCTGTTCTGATCACATTGTGTTTCTTTCTAGGGTCTCTAGCTTCATAAGATTTAGAGTCTGCTGAGAGCTTGTGTGGTGGTCAGGATTTGGGTCAGCCTTGGTCTCTGTGCCCACTCAGTTTTCAGGTCTGCCTGGGGTTTCTGTTATAGTCAGTGTAAGAATATTTTCAAGGTCATTGTACTCATTCCAGTGGGGTGTTTACCTGAGTCTGTTCTGGTGAGGTTGAGGATTGCCTGGGTCCTCTGTGCTGGTCAGGTTGGAGGTCTAGTTAGATCTACTTGCTGCTCAAGCTGAGAACCTTCTGGGGACTCTTCTGGTCAGGTTGATGTTCTATTGGTAATTTCTTACTGGTCAGGTTAGAGATATACTTGGGGTCTCTATGCTGGTCAGGTAGAGAGTCTGCCAGGGGTGACTGTGCTGGTCAGAATTGGTGTTTGTCTGGGCAGTCTGTGCTGGTCAGTTTGGGTGTCTTTTGGGGTCTCTGTTCTGGTCACAGAACTTTCTTCCTGGGGTCTCTGTGCTGGTCATATTAAGTGTCTTCCTGGGGATTTAGTCTGGTCAGGTTAAGGGGTCTTCTGGAAATCTCTATGTTCAGTGAAATTTGTGGGCTGCCTTTGGTCTCTGTCTAAGTAATGTTTAAGGTCTGCTTGGGTCTGTGTGCTCGTCACAGGGATATCTTCCAGGGGACTCTGTTTTGCAAAGGTTGCAGGTCTTCTGAGGGTCTTTGTGCTGTTCAGGTTGGGAATCTTTCAGATGTTACTATGCTGGTCCAGCTTAGGTTCTGGTTGGGTTTCTTTACTGGTCATGTTGTGTTTCTGCCTAAGGTCTCTGTGCTGGTAAGATTGCAGTTATGCCTGGGGGTCTGAGTACTTGTCATGTTGGGCATCTGCCTTATGTCTCTGTGCTTATCAGGTTAGGTATCTGCTTGAGTTTGCTGTGGTGCATCATGTTGAATCTCTGCCTTGGGTTTTTGTGCTGGTGTGGTTATGGGTCTGCAGGGGCTTGTAATGGCAGGGGTCTTCTGGGTGTCTTTGTGCTCAGTAATGATAAGTGACTGCCTGGGTTCTCTGTTCTTGTCATGTAGGAGGTATGCTTTGATCTTTCTGTGCTCATATTGGGAAATTTCTAGGTACTCTTCTTGTCAGATTTGCATTCTGCTGGGGATTTCTTGCTGACCATGTTAGAGGTCTACTGGGGGTGTTTGAGCTAATCCGGTTGAGGGTCTGCCAGGTGTGTCTGTGCTGGTCAGAATTGGTGTTTTTCTGAAGAGTCTGTGCTGATCCAGTTCGGGTTCTACTGATGTCTCTTTGCTGGTCACAGGGATCTCTGCTTGGGGTCTCTGTGCTGGTCAAGATTGAGACCTACCTAGGATCTTTGCTGCAACGTTTAGGGGTCTGGCTGAGATTCTTTGTGCTTTTCTGGTTGTGAGTCTGTTTGGGTCTCTCCTGGTGTTGGGGAAATGGTAGGGAACTGTCTGGGTCAGATTCGTAGTCAGCAGGTGTATCTTTGCTTTTTAAGTTCCTTGTCTGCTAGAGTGTGTATGATCATCACATTCATTATTTGCCTTGATTTCTGTGATAGACAGTATAGAGGGAGGCTAGGGTTCTCTGTTCCTAGACATGTGGGAAAAGGCCAAGGGTCTCTGTGCTAGTCAGGTTAAAGGTAATCTTGGCATCTCTATGCTCATCAGATTGGGTGTTTGCTTGTGGACTTTCTGCTAGTCAGGTTAGGGGTCTTCTGGAGATCTCTGTGCTCAGTGATTTTTGTGGGTTGCCTTTGGTCTCTGTCCTGATCATATTTGGGGTCTGCTTGGTTCTCTGTGGTGATACAAGGATATCTGTCTGAGGACTCTGCTTTGGTGAGGTCGCTGGTCTGTGTCCGGTTCAGGTTGGGGATATTCCAGGTGACTTTTGCTGTTCCAGTGTTTGATCTGGTGGGGTTTCCATAGTGGTCTTCTTGTGTTTCTGCCAGATATCTGTGTGCTGGTCAGACTGCAGGTCTGCTAGGAGTCTATATTTTAGTCAAGGCAGTTGTCATCCTGGAGTTCCTGTGCCTGGTCAGGTTTTAGGTCAGCTTGGGAGCTCTTTGCTTAATCAGGGTGGGGGTCAGTCCATGGTCTCTGTGCTGGTGTATTTGAAAGTCTTCTGGTGTCTCTGTGGTTGTCACACTTAGTGTTTGCCTTGGGTTTCTATACCAGTCATGTTGAAGATATGCATAGGGACTCTGTTCCTGTAAGGTTGGAGTCTATTTTGATCTCTGCTGCTGAGTTTAGAGGACTGATGGGGTACTGTGTCTATCATGTTGGGGTCCTGCTGAGCGTCTCTTTCCTTCTCAGTTCCAGGTCTGCTGTGTTCTCTGTGCTTGTCATGTTAAGTTTCTGCCTGATGCTATGTGTCGGTCAAGTTTGAGATTTGTGGGAATCTGTTCTCATCATAGTGGGATTAGTTGTGGGTCTTTATGTTAGGCAAGTGGGGGTTCTGCTCAAGGTCTTTTTGCTGGTAAGGTTTAGGTCTCCTGGGGATTTCTGGACTGATTACTTAGGGTCCTGCTGAAGTTCTTTGTTCTGTTCAAGTTTGGGATCTTATGTGGGTCTTCGTGCTGGTCAGGTTTGTTGTCTTCCTGTGGTCATTGTGGTCATGAGGTTGGAAGTTTTTTGTGTTCTCTGATGATCACTTTTGAGGTCTGCCTGAGGTTTTTCTGCTGGTCAGATTGAGGGTCTGCTTAGGGTCTTTGTATGCAGTGAATTTGGGGGTTTACATGTGATCTCTTTGCTGGTGTGGTTGGAGATTGCCTGAGGTCTCTGAACTGATCAATTTTGAGGTCTACCTAGGGTCTTTGTACTTGTCATGTCAGCGGTCTGCCTTGGGTCTCTATGGTGGTAAGATTGGGTGTCTGCCTGTGTTCTCTGTGCCTAGTCATGTTGAGACTCTGCTTTGGGTCTCTGTGCCCATCTGGTTATAGGTCTTCTGGGGGTGTTTGTGTTGGTCAGGTTGGGGTCCTCTAGGAATCTCTGTCATGGTCAGGTTATGGGTCATACTGAAATTTATGTGCCTGGTCATGTTAAAGGTATTCCAAGGGTGGCTGTGCTGACCAGGTTTGAGGTCTACTTGGGGTCTCTGCTGCACAGGTTGGATGTCGGCTGGGAGTCTCTGTGCTGGTCAGGTTTGCAGGCCTGTTGGATCTCTGCTAGTGTTTTGTTTTGTTTTTGCAAATGGTATGGTATTGTGATGGTAAGGGTGAGTTCAGCAGGGGTCATGTTTATTGTCATGTTACCGGTATGCTGCAGTCGCTGTCATCATCACATTAAGTGTCTGCCTTAATCTCTGTGCTGGTCAGGTTATAGAGAGTCTAGAGTTCTGTGTTCCAAGTCAGGTGGAGATCAGTCAGGGTGTTCTGATATATTCAGTTTGGAGGTCATCTCAAGGTCTCTGTGGTGGTCAGATTGAGTAACTTCCTGGGGACTTAGTGTTAGTCTGGTTAGGGGTCTTTTGGGGATTTCTGTGGTCAGTGAGATTAGGAGGTGGCCTTTCGTCTCTGTCCTGGTCACGTTTGTGATCTGCTTAGGTCTCTGTGCTGATCACAGTAATATGTGTCTGGGGAATCCATGTTGGTCAGGTTGCAGATCTGTTGAGGATCTGTGTGCTGCTCAGGTTGGGGATGTGTCAGGTATTTTTGGTGGTTCATTGTGGATCAGCTGGAGTTTCTGTGCTGGTAATGTTGTGATTTGGCCTGGAATCTTGAAGCTAGCGATATTGGTGGTCTTCTGGGATCTGTATACTGGTCAGGGTATGGGTAGACTTGGTTCTCTGTGCCTTGACATGTTTGAGGTTAGCCTGGGGTCTCTGTGCTGATCAAGTTGGGTGTCTGCCTAGTGCGTTGTGCTGGCCTGGCTTTGGGTCTGTTGGGCATAATTGTGTTGGTAAGGTTAGCAGTCCTCTTGTGTCTCTATGACACGTCAATTTTGGTCTTTCAGAAATGTTTGTGCTTTTCAAATTAGGTGTCTGAATGAGGTCTTTATGCCCTGAGGTGTCTGTGCTGGTGTATTTTGAAGTCTGCTCTTGTCTCTGTAGTGATCACGCCATGTCTGCCTTGGGTCTTGATGCTGGTCATGTTGAAGGTATGAGTGGGGACACTGTGCTGGTCAAGTTGGGGTCTGTTTTTATATCTTTGCTGGTCAGGTATGGGAACAGATAGGGTACTGTGTCTTTCAGGTTAGGAGTATGCTATGGTTCTCTTTGCTGGTCAGATTTCAGGTCTGATCTGGTCTTTATTCTTGTCATATTTAGTGTCTGCCTAGAGTCTCAGTCCTCATTAGGCTGGAGGTTGGCTGGGTGTCTCTGTGCTGGTCAGGTGTTGAGTCTGCTTGTCGTTGTTGTGCTGGTGAGTTTTGGGGACTGAGGGTTACGATACAATTCACCTTAGTGGTCTTATGAGGGTTTCTATGCTGGTCAGGTTAAAGGTATTCATGAGGTCTTTGTGCTGGTCAGAGTGGTTGTCTGCCTGGACATACTGTGCTGGTCAGGTTAGGGGTCTGCTGTGGTTCTCCGTTCCATGTCACATTTGAAATCTGCCTGGTCACTGTCCTTGTCAGATAGGGGGTCTGCTGGGTGTTAGTGTGCTGCTTAGCTTTTGGTTCAACCTGGGGTCTCTGTGCCTGGACATGTTTTAGGTTTTGCAAGGTCTGTGCTGGTCAAGTTCAGTGTCTGTCTAAGGTCTTTGTGCTGGCTTGGTTTAAGGTCTTCTGTGTGTAATTGTTTTGATAAACTTTGCAGTTTTTCTGGTGTCTCTATGACATGTCCATAAAGGGTCTTTCAGGGTTTTCTGTACTTGTGAGGTTGGAGTGCTGCATGGGGTAACTATGCCCAGTCAGTTTGAGGGTCTCCCTGTTGTCTCTGTGCTGGTGTATTTTGAAGTCTGTTCATTTCTCTCTGGTGATCACAATTAGTGTCTGCCTTGGGTCTCTATGCGGGTCATGTTAAATGTAATCATGGGGACACTGTGCTGATCAACTTGGGGTCTGCTTTGATCTTTTTTTTCCAGTTTAATTCATTTTTATTGTTAGACTTATTGGGGTGACATCTGTTAGCAAGGATTACATAGGTTTCAGACATACAATTCTACAGTGCATTGTCAACTTGATGTATAATAAGTTCACCACCTAATGTGACTTCTCTTTCCATCACCTTATATTTAGTTTACGCCCTCCTCTCCCACACCCTCCCATTTCTCCCCTCCCTAATCCACTCATCCCCAAATACGCATTAAACTATTGATTGTGTCCATGGGTTATTTTTTGTTCATTTCTTTTTTTTCTTTGCTCTCAGTTTTATATTCCACATATGAGTGGAGTCATACAGTTCCTTGCTTTTTTCTGTCTGGCTTATTTCACTAAGCATGATGATCTCCAGGTCCATCCATTTTGTCGCAAATGGCAATATTTCATCTTTTCTTATAGCAGAGTAATATTCCATTGTGTATATGTACCACAGCTTCTTTATCCAGTCATCTGTCGCAGGGCACTTTGGTTGTTTCCATGTTTTGGCCACTGTGAACAGCACTGCAATGAACATTGGGGTACATAAGTCTTTGCGGGCAAAGCTTTTCAAGTCTTTTGGGAAGATCCCCTTAAGGGGGATTGCTGGGTCAAATAGTAGCTCCATTCCCAATTTTCTGAGGAACCTCCACACTACATTCCACAGCGGTTGTACCAGTTTGCACTCCCACCAGCAGTGTACCAGAGTTCCTTTTTCTCCACATCCTCTCCAGCACTTGTTATTCCTTGTCTTGTTGATAATAGCCATTCTCACAGGTGTGAGGTGATATCTCATTGTGGTTTTGATTTGCATTTCCCTGATAGCTAATGAGGATGAGCATTTTTTCATATTTCTGCTGGCCATTTGTATTTCTTCATGGGAGAAGTGTCTGTTTAGATCCTCTGCCCACTTTTCAATTGGGTTATTTGGTTTTTTGTTGTTAAGTCTCATTAGTTCTTTAAATATTTTAGATATTAGACCATTATCTGATGCATTATTTGCAAATATTTTCTCTCATTAAATTTGTTGTCTCTTTGCCTTGTTGATGGTTTCTTTTGCTGTGCAGAAGCTTTTTAGATTGATATAGTTCCATTCATTTATTTTTGCTTTTACTTCCCTTGCCTTTGAGGACAGGTTCATGAAGTCTTCCTTGAGTCCTAGGTCTATAAGTTTAGTACCAATATCTTCTTCTATACAGTTCATTGTTACAGGTCTGATATGAAGGTCTTTAATCCATTTTGAGTTAATTTTTGTATATGGAGAATGTTCACAGCTCAGGTTCACTCTTTTGCATATATTTTTCCAGTTTCCTCAGCACCACCTACTAAAGAGGCTGTCTTTTCCACATTGTATGTTTTATGCTCCTTTATCGAAAATTATTTGTCCATATATTTGTGGGTTTATTTCTGGGTTTTCAGTTCTATTCCATTGGTCCCTATTTCTGTTCTTCTTCCAGTACAAAGCTGTTTTGACTATTGTTGCTTTGTAATATAAATAGAAGTCAGGAAGTGTAATGCCTCCAGCCTTATTTATTTTATGTAGCATTTCTTTGGCAATTCGAGGTCTCTTATGGTTGATATAAATCAAATTCTTTTATCTATTGCACGAAAGTATGATTGTGGAATTTTGATGGGTATTGCATTAAATCTGTAGATTGCTTTGGGCTGAATGGCCATTTTAACAATGTTAAGTCTTCCTATCCATGAACAGGGGATACTTTTCCACCTCTTAAAGTCTGTTTCAATTTCTTTCAAAAGTGTCTTATAGTTCTCTGTGTATAAGTCTGTCACGTTCTTTGTTAAGTTAATTCTTAGGTATTTCGTTTTTCGTTGTGATAGGAAAAGGAATTGATTCCCTCATTTCTTTTGCTGTGGATTCGTTGTTTGTATAAAGGAATGCTGTTGATTTTTGTACATTGATTTTGTATCCTGCAACTTTACTATATTCATTAATTGTTTCTAATAGTTTCTTGGTGGAATCTTTGGTATTTTTTATATAAAGGATCATGTCATCCGCAAATAGTGACAATTTGACCTCTTCTTTCCCAATTTGGATACCTTTGATTCCTTTCTCTTGCCTGATTGCTGTGGCTAGAACTTCCAGTAATATATTAAATAACAATGGTGACGGGGTAATCCCTGTCATTTTCCTGGTTTTAGGGGAAAAGGTTTCAGCTTTTCCCTATTCAGTATGATGTTAGTCGAGGGTCTCTCATGTATGGCCTTTATTATGTTGAGATACTTTCCTTCTATACCTATTTTATTTAATGTTTTGATCATAAATCGATGATGTCGAAAGCTTTTTCTGCATCAATTGAAATGACCACATGGTCTTTATCTTTGATTTTGTTTATGTGGTGTATCACATTGATTGATTTTCATATATGTGAACCATACTTGTGCTCCCGGGATGAATCACACTTGATCATAATGTATGATGTTTTTGATGCATTGTTGTATTCTGTTTGCTAATATTTTGTTCAGGATTTTTGCATCTGTGTTCATCAGAGATATTGGTCTATAGTTTTCTTTTTTTATGTTTTCTCTGCCAGGCATTGGTATTAGAGTAATGTTGGCCTTATAGAATGAGTTAGGAAGTATAGTTTCCTCTTCAATTTTTTGGACGAGTCTGAGGAGGATAGGCATTAATTCTTCTTTGAATGCTTGGTAGAACTCGTTGGTGAAACCATCTGGTCCAGGGCTTTTGCCTACAGGGAGATTATGGAGAGTCATTTAAATCTCATTGCTATTGATTGGTCTATTCAGATTATCCAGTTCTTCTTGGTTCAATCTTGGTAGGCTATAAGTTTCTAGAAACCTGTCCATTTCTTCTAGATTGTGAAATTTTGTGGCATAAAGTCCTTCATAATATTTTCTTATAATCCTTTGTATTTCTGTGGTATCAGTGGTAATTTCTCCCCTTTCATTTCCAATTTGGATATTTGTGTCCTTTCCATTCGTCCTTTGATTAGTCTCGCCAGGGGTTTGTCAATTTTGTTGACTTTCTCAAAGAACCAGTTCTTCGTAATATAAATTTTATCTATTGTCTTTCTGTTCTCTAATTGGTTTAGCTCTGCTTTAATTTTTATTATTTCTTTCCTTCTGCTGACTTTGTGTTTTGTCTGCTCTTCTTTTTCAAATTCTTTAAGATGGGATGCTAAAATGTTTGCTTGTGATTTTTCTTGTTTCTTAAGATACGCCTGTAATGATATAAATTTCCCTCTTATTACCGCTTTCGCTGTGTCCCAATAATTCTGATATGTTGTATTTTCATTTTCATTAGTTTCTATACATTTTTTAACCTCATCTTTTATTTGTTCTTTTATCCAGTCCTTTTTTAATAAGCTGTTGTTTAATCTCCATATATATGTATTTTTTTCTGCTTTCCGTTTACAGTTGATCTCCAATTTCAAAGCTTTGTGGTCTGAGAATACACTTGGTATGATTTAGATCTTCTTAAATTTGCTGAGGCTACTTTTGTGTCCCAGCATATGATCTATTCTTGAGAATGTTCCATGCGCACTAGAAAAGAAGGTGTAGTCTCTTTTTGCTGGGTGAAGTGTCCTGTAAATGTCAATGATGTCCAATTGCTGTAATGTGTCATTTAGAGCTGTTATTTCCTTATTTATTTTCTGTTTGGATGATCTGTCCGTGGCTCTTAGCGGGGTGTTTAAGTCCCCCACTATGATTGTGTATTCATCAGTTTCTCCTTTCAAGTCGGTTAGTAATTTCTTTGTATATTTTGGTGCATCCTGTTTGGGAGCATATGTGTTGATTAGTGTCAACTCTTCTTATTGTTGCATTGTGCCTTTTATCATTATGTAATGACCATTTTTGTCTTTTACTATCTTTCTTAACTTGAAGTTTATTTCATCAGATATCAGTATGGCCACTCCTGCCTTTCTCTGTTTACCATTTGCTTGGAGTATTGTATTCCATCCTTTCACTCTGAGTCTGTGTTTGTCCTTACAGCTGAGGTGTTTTTTGGGGACAGCATATGGATGCATTCTGTTTTTTAATCCAGTCTGTTACTCTGTGTCTTTTTATTGGCGAGTTCAGTGCATTAACATTTAGAGTGATGATCGATATATGAGGTTTTTCCTGTGACCATTACTTATTTCTTTCTTTGTTTTTGTTTGTTTGTTTGTTTGTTAATTTTTGTTTCGTTCTTGTTGCCCCAACTTTTCCATTTTTCCTGATGTTTTATTTAAGGCTGAAGAGCCTCCTTCAGTATTTCTTGGAGTGCTGGCCTCGTGCTGGCAAATTCCCTTAGCTTCTGTGTGTCTGAGAAGGTCTTTATTCCACCTTCATATCTGAAAGATAATTTTGCTGGATAATTTATTCTTGGCTGGAAGTTTCTCTCCTTTAAATTTTTGAATATTGGATTCCACTCTCTTCTGGCTTGTAGAGTTTCTGCTGAGAAATCTGATGCCAGCATGATGGGTTTTCCTCTAAATTTTATAGTTCTTTTTTCCCTTGCTGCCTTGAGAATTGTCTCTTTGTCTTTAGTTTTGGAGATCTTTAGTACCATGTGTCTTGGAGAAGATCTGTTGGGGTCCAGGTATCGGAGGGACCTGTTTTCTTCTTGAACTTGGGGTTCCAGATCTTTCCATAGGTTTGGAAGTTTCTCATCTACAATTTGTTTGACTATGCTCTCTGTAGATTGCTCTGCCCCCTCTTCTATTCCTATTATCCTGATGTTGTTTTGTTTCATGGAGTCAGATAGTTCTTGCAGTCTTCTTTCAATCCTTTTGGTTCTATATTCCCTCTCTTCCTCTTTCTGAGCTGTTTCCATGTTCTGGTCTTCAATATCACTAATTCTTTTCTCTATCTGGTTGGTCCTGTTTCCTATGGCAGTTATTTCATTTCTCACTTCTTTTATGGTATTATTCATTTCTCGTATTTCCGTCTCAATCTTTCTTATGTTTTGAATTTCTTTGTTAAATTGTTTTGTTCACAGAGTTTCTTTTTTATGTCATTTATATCTTTTTTTATATTATTTATCTCTGCTATGGTGTTCTGCCAATAGGTTTTCATTTCTCTCACAGCCTTTAGAATGGCTGCTTTAAATTCTCCATCACTTAAATGAGACCCTTCTAGTTGTAACAGGCTATCTTCTGGGTAAATTTCATGTTCTTTTTGAGGAGTTTTAGTTTTTAAGGAATTCATCTTGTCCGCTGGTTTCTTCTTCTTTGACATGAGGGCTATATGTTCAGTGCCCAGATTATTGCTTTTGTGGTGTCTTGCTAGGTGGCACTGGGGGTTAAATTTTGGGGGAGAGGGTGCTGTTTGTTTCTGGTTTCTGATCTTCTGCTGCGTTTGGAGGCTATGCGCATATATCCTGGGGAGAGGCCAACAAAAGGCGTTCCAAAGGCGGCTCTGCCTTCTGCCCTTTACTGGGGAAGCTGTTTGGAGGCTTGTTTTTGCTAGCTGGGTTGAATGTTATCAAATCAGTCTTTCTTCCCAGCCCTGATTCAGTACCTGGCTGTCTAAGGGCTCACACTGCTTTCAGAACCCTGGGGTGCACAAGGAAGTGCCCGCTCCATAAGTCCAAAGCTGTGGGCCTGGCCTGAGACAGCACGGTCGCCTTTGCAGCGGGCTGGGAACAGGAACTGCAGCCCTGTGTAGGTCCCTCGCTCAGCCCTTCTGCCACTCAAAGTTCCAGAGGCTGGCTCCCAAACTCCTTCCATCCGCACCTCCCCAGTCTCTCTCCCTTCCCCCAAACTGCGCAGCTCCGAATAGTTAGCAGGGATCGCGTCCCACGTGGTCCTTTTCTCCTCCCTTCCCTCTCCCCTTACTCGCCCCCTTCTCACTAGCCTTCAGGTGTTTACTTGCGATTTGTGGATTTCTCAACAGACGGTTTGTCACTCAGGGTCCTCTTTCTTGGTTCCCTGACAGCCATTCAATTGTGTTTTCTGGGAGAGGCTTTAGGGACCTTCTCTCTAGTCGCTATCTTGTCTTCTCTCTGCTTTGATCTTTCTGCTGGTCAGGTTGGGGAACTAAAGGGGTACTGTGTCTATAAGGTTGAAAGTATGCTGGGGTTCTGCTCGTCATGTTTTGTGTCTCCTGGAGATCCCTGTGCTAGTGAATTTTGGGGGTCTTCTGGAAGTCCCTGTGCTATTTAGGTTAGGCTCTTATTGGGGGGGTCTTTATTTTGGTCAGGTTGGAGGTTGGTTTGGGGTCTCCGTGGTGGTCAGATTGTTTTTTACCCTCCGGACACTGTGCTGGTCAGGTTAGGGATCTACTCCAGGTCCCTTTTCTCACTCACATTGGAATCTGCCCAGGGTTAGTTGTGGTGAGGTTTAAGGTTTACTGGTGTCTTTATGCTGGTCTCATGTGTTTTCAGGATCTCAGTTCAGGTCACAGTGAAGGTCTGAATTAAGGGCTCTGTTCTGGTCTGTTTGGATTTTGCTGGACCTGTCTGTGATGGTCAAGTTTGAGGTCTGCTGAGGCTCTCTGTGTTGGTCAGGTTGGGGGTCTGCCAGGAGTCTCTATGCTGGTAATTTCTTAGGACTTCTCTGTACTGGTCAGGATGGGGCTGTGCTGGAGATCTTTGAGCCTCATTGGGTTGGTCTTCTTGATGTATCTGTTCTAGCAGATTCGTTGGGGTTATATGGACTGCCTAGTACTGTGCTCGTCAGGTTGAGTTTCTGTTTTTTGTTTCTTTCCATGTCAGGGTCTAGTTCTGCAGGGTTTACTGTGGTTGTCATGTTTTGTGTGTTCCTGGGTTCTCTGTTCTGGTAATGTTGGAGATCTGGATTGGAGACTGTGTTCTGGTCAGGTTGTGGATTTGCTGGGGCTGTGTGTGATGGTCAGATTGGGGCTCTGCCATAAGACTTTATGCTGGTCATTTGGAGGTTTTGTCAGGGTTCTGTGTGCTGCTTAAGATGGGGATGTGCTGAAGATCATTGTGCCATTTCAGGTGCTGGTTCTGCTTGGGGTATCTGTGATGGTCTCTTTGGAGATTTGCTGGGGTCTCTTTACTGGTCAGGTTAATGGACTCCTGGGTACTGTGTGTGTATGTTTGGGTATGTGCTAGGGTTCTTTTTCCTGGTCAGGTTTCAGGTCTGCAGGGGTCCATGTGCTTGTCATGTTAAGTTTCTGCCTGAGGTCTGCATTGGTCAAGTTTGAGGTAAGCAGTGGGTCTCTGTTTTGTTCTGGTTGGAATCTGTAGGGGGTCACTCTTCTGGGCAGGTATGGATTCTGCTTGGGGTCTTAGTGCTGGTGAGGTGAGGTCTTCTGAGGGTTTCTGTGCTGAATAGTTTGGAAACTTGTTTAGGTTCTCAGTCCTGATGAGGTTGGGGGACATCTGAGGATCTGTGATTTGGTCAGGTTGGTGTCCGCTTGTGGTTGCTGTGGTTATGAGGTCGGAAGTCTGCCTGGGGTCTCTGTGATGAAAAACCTAGTGGTCTACTCAGGGTTTTTGTATCCTATCTATTAGGGGCTCACCTGGAGTCTTTGTTCTTGTGAGGTTGTGGATTGCCTTGTGTCTCTGTGCTGGTAAATTTTAAGGTCTGCCTGGGGTCTCTGTGTTTGTCATTTTTAGGGTTTGCTTTGGATTCCTGTGCTGGTCAGGTAGGGTGTCCTCTTGAGTTCTCTGTGGCTGTTCATGTTGAGAGTCTACCTTCGTTCTCTGTGCTTCTGTGGATATGGATCTGCCAGGGATTTATGTGCAGGCCATTACAGGTATCTTATGGATGTTTCTCTGTCCAGTAATGATAAGGGTTTCCCTGGCATATCTCTGCTGGTGAGTTTGGAAGTCTGGTTATATGATCCTGCTTCTCAGGTTTGTGGAATTATGGGTGTTCTTCTGGTCAAGTTAAATTTTACTGGTGATTTTTTCTTTTGATGGATCTCTGGCTGAGAATTGAACCCAGGCCATGGCATTGAGAGCGATGAAGCCTAGCCACTACACCACCAGGGAACACCCTCTATTGGTGATTACTTGATGACCAAATTAGAGGTCTTCTGGGGGTTCTCTGTGCTGGTCATGTTTAGGATTGACCAGGGGTGTCTGTATTGGTGAAAATTAGTGTTTTCCTGGGGTGTCTTTGGCCATCAGGTTGGGGACCTGCTTTGGTCTCTGTGCTGGTCACAGGACTCTCTGTCTTGTGTCATTATTCTGGTCAGATAGAGGATGTATCAGAAGTTTCTGTGAAGGTCAGGTTAGAGGCCATATTTTGATTTATGTGTTCGGTGATCTTGATGGTATGCCAAGGGTCATACCAACTGGCTGCTGAACACGTCTGGAGTCTGCTGCGAGTTTCTCTTCTAGTTAGGTTAAGAATCTTGTTGGATCTTTGCTAGTGTTGTTGGGAAAATGGTAGGATACTGAGATGTTCAGTTTGTGGTTCAGCAGATGGCTCTTCGCTTTTCATGTTCCAGGTCTGCTGGAATCTCTGTGATCATCACGTTGAGTGTCTGCCTTGACCTCTGTGCTGGTCAGGATACATGGAAGCTAGGGCTCTGTTCCCAGTCAGGTGGGGATTGGCCAGAGGTCTCTGTGCTAGTCAATTTGAAGATTATCTTGGGCTCTTTGTGCTGGTCAGATTGGGTGTCTGCCTGGAAACTTAGTGCTGGTCAGCTTAGGGGTTATGGTGATCTCTCTTCTCAGTGAGGTTTGGGGTCTGCGTTTGGTCTCTGTCCTGATAAAGTTTGGGGCCTGCATATCTCTCTGTTGTGGTCACAAGAATATCTGTCTGGAAACTCTGTTTTGTTCAGGATGCAGATCTACTGGTCATCTGTGTGCTGTTCAGGTTGGGGATCTCTCAGGTGTTTCTTGCTGGTCCAGTTTGGGGTGTCCTCAGGTTGCTGTGCTGGTAATGTGTTTCTACCTGGGGTCTCAGGGCTGATAAGATTGGGGCTCTGCCAGGAGTCTGTGTGCTGGTCAAGATAGAATTTAGCCTGAGTTCTCTGTGCCTGGACACAGTTTAGGTCAGCTGAGGGTCTCTGTGCTGTCCTGATTTGGGGTTTGCTGGGTGAAGACATGTTGGTAAGGTTAATGGTCCTCCTGGAGTCTGTAGGACATGTAAGTTTGGGACTTTCAAGTTCTTCTCTGCTTATCAGGTTGGGTGTCTAAATGCAGTCTCTATATTCAGTCAGGTTGAGAGTCTCCCTGGGGTATCTGTGCTAGTGTATTTTGAAGTCTGCCTGGGTCTCT
Organism: Lyroderma lyra; assembly: GCA_004026885.1. Taxonomy (NCBI): domain Eukaryota; kingdom Metazoa; phylum Chordata; class Mammalia; order Chiroptera; family Megadermatidae; genus Lyroderma; species Lyroderma lyra. The sequence goes on along the minus strand of PVJL010006453.1, from coordinate 17,441 downwards.
ATGGTGATAACACTTAGTGTGTGCCTTGTGTCTCTATGCTGTTCATGTTGAGGTAAGCGAAAGGAAGCTGTGCTGGTCCAGTTGTGGTCCTTTTTTATCTCTCTGTTGGTCAGGTTGGGGGACTGATGGGATATTGTGCCCATCAAGTTGGTGTTATGGCATGGATCTCTTTACTGGTCAGATTTCAAGTCTGCTGGGGTGTCTGTGCTTGTTATGTTGAGTGTCTGTCTGGGATCTCTGTCCTGGTCAGGTTGGAAGTTAGCTGGGTGTTTCTGTTCTAGTCAGGTTTTGACTCTGCTGGTAGTGGATATGCTGGGGAATTTGACGGTCTGCTTGGGTTTTCTGCTCTATTCAGCTTAACAGTCATATGGGGGTCTCTATGCTGGTCACGTGAAAGGTTTGCCTGTGGTCTTTGTGCTGGTCAGAATGGTTGTCTGCCTGGGGACTCTGTGCTTTTCAGGTTAGAAACCTGCTGTGTTTCTTCATTCTGTGTTACATTTGGAAACTGCTTGGGTACTGTTTTGGTCAGACTTGGGCACTGCTAGTGTCTTTCTGCTGGTGTTGTTTGTGCCTGAGGTCTCTGTTCAAGTCACGTTAGAGGTCTACATTGTGGGCTCTGTTATGGTTAGGTTGGGGGGTCTGCTGAGGCTCTCTGGAATGGTCATGTTTTCAATTTTCCAGGAGTCTCTATGCTGGTCATTTAAGGTTCTCTCAGGCTTCTCTCTGCTGTTTATGATGGGGATGTGCTGGAGATCTTTGTGGCTGGTCGGGTGGGAAGAGGACTTACATGTTCTTTGTGGGAAAGAGCTTGGGGTATTTTTGCTGGTTTATTTAAAGATTTCTTGGGGTCTCACTGTTGGTCAGTTTAGTGGACTGCTGTGGACTGCGCTTGTCAACTCGAATGTCTGTTGAGGGTCTCTTTCTTGGCAATGTTCCAAATCTGCCTGTGTCCCTGTGCTTTTCATGTTGAATTTCTGCCTAAGATTTTTGTGTTGGTCATGTTTGAAGTTGTTTGGTGGCTCTCTGTTCAGGTCAGGTTAGGGTCAGTTTGGTGTCTCTTTGCTGTGCAGATTGTGGTTATGCTGGGGGGGGGTGTCTTTTTGGCAGTCACATTTGGAATCTGCCTGAGTTTCGTCCTCATCAAGTTTGGGGTCTGCTGGGGAATCTGTGCTGTCAAGTTGAAGTTGTGCTTGTGGACTACGTGGTGGTCAGGTTAGCGGTCTACTGTGAATATCCATTTACAGTTACATTTGGAATCTTCCCAAAGACTGTCCTCGTCATGTTTGGGGACTGCTGGTATCTTTCTTATTGTCCTGTGTGTGCCTAGGGTCTCTGTTCTGGGCATGTTGGAGGTCTGCATTGGGGGCTCTGTTCTGGTAAGGTTGAAGGTCTGCTCGGGCTCTCTGAGATGGTCAAGTTTGGGGTCTGCTGGGGATCTCTGTGATGGTCAGGTTGGGGTTCTGCCGGGTGTCTCTATGTTGGACATTTAGGGCTCTTTCAGGGTTCTCTGTGTTGGTTTATGAAGATAATATGCTGCAGATGTTCTGTCGAGTCACGTTGGAGGTCTGCTTCGAATATCTGCACTGGTCTGTTTGGAAATTGGCTGAGGTACCTCTGCTGGTCAGGTTAATAGACTAGTATGGTGCTTGTCATGTTGGGTATGTGCTGGGGGTCATTTTCTGGTCAGCTTCCAGGTCTGCAGGGGTCCTTGTGCTCACGAGGTTGTTTCTGCTTGAGGTCTCTTTGTTGGTCAAGTTTCAGTTCGGTGGATGGTCTCTGTTTTGGACAGGTTGGAGTAGTCGAGGGTCTCTGTGCTGGGCAGATTGCTGTTCTGCTGGGGTTCTTCTTTCCAGTCACATTTTGGATCAGCCTGGAGTCTGTCCTGGTCCAGTTTGGGGTCTGGTAGAGTCTTTCTGCCAATTTCTTTGCCTGGGGTCTCTGTTCTTGTCTCCACAGAAGTCTCTATTGTGGACTCTGTTTTGGTGAATTTGGGGAATCGCTGGAGCTGTTTCTGATGGTCAGATTGAGGGTCTGCCAGGAGGTTTTATGCTGGTCATTTGAAGGTTCTGTCAGGTTTTTCAGTTCTGGTTAAGTTGAGGAGGTGCTGGAAATCTTTTTGCCCAGTCAGGTTTTGGATCTGTTTGTGGTATGTGTGCTGGTATATTGGAAGATTTTCTGTGGTCTCTCTGTTTGTCAGGTTAATGGATTGCTCGGTACTGTGCTTGTCAGTTTTGATTTCTGCCCAGACTAGGTTCCGGGTCTCCATGGGTCCCTTTGCTTGTCAACTTGAGTTTCTGCCTGAGGTCTTTTTGTTGGTCAAGTTTGAGATCAGAAGAGTCCCACTTTTCTGCTCAGTTTGAGATCATTCAGGGGTCTTGGTGCTAAATATTTTGCTATTTTTTCCTGAGGTTTCTGTGGTCATCAAGTTGAGTTTTTTTGAGAGTTTCTGTGCTGATTAGTTTGGGATCCTGCTGATGTTCTCTGTTCTGGTCAGGTTGCAGGTCTGATGAGGGTCTGTGTGCTAGTGAGGATGAGGTGTTCATGAAGTCTCTATAGTCATGAGATTGAAAGTCAGGCTGGGGTCTCTGGGCTTGTCAGTTTCAATGTTTGCTCAAGGCGTTTCTTTGCTGGTCAGTTTTGTGGTCTGCCTGGGGTCTCTGTGTTGTCATGTTAATTGTCTCTCTTGGAGATCTGTTCTGGTCAGGTCTGATGTCTGCCTTAATTCCCTTTGGCTGCTAAAGTTGCAAGAATGCCTGGGGTCTTTGTGCTGGTCTGGTTATGGGACTTCCAGGGCTTTATATCCTGGTCATGTCAGGAATCTTCTGGCTTTCTCTGTGCCCTGTAATGATAAGTGTTTTTATGGGGTCTCTATGCTGGTCAGAATAAGGTCTGGATCAATCTTCGTGCCATGTCCTTCTTCGGCTGTGCCTACAAAAACCAAACATAAAAAAATAATGGTTTAATGTTTTGGGGATGAGTGGGTTAGGGAAGGAAGAAATGGGAAGGGCTGAGAGAGGAGGGATGGTGAAGCTTAATATAAAGTGATAGAAAAAGAAGTCACATTAGGTGGTGAACTTATTATACAAGTTGACAATGTACTGTAGAATTTTATGCCTGAAACCTATGTAATCCTTGCTAACAGATGTCACCCAGTAAGTCTAACAATAAAAGTGAATTTAAAAAATAGAAAAGGAAATAATGGCTGGATAACTCCAATTGCCTCAAGATCCTGGTCATGATGGGCAAGGATTTGGACCTGCCTGGCTTGAGACCTGGAGATAAGCCCAGCTAAGCAGTCTTGGTCCTTTCCTTCGGTTAGCTCTGGTTTGGTGTACCCCTAAGGCAGGCTGGGTGCATTCTTGAAGTCTGTGTCCCCATGTGTGTGGTGAGATGTCACTGTTCTAAGCTTGTGGTGCTCTGCTATTCTACAGGTGCCTCTCACATGCCACCAAACACAGCAGTACTGGAGGGACTTGACCAGTTCTACTGCAGACACTGCTGGAGACCTGGATACTGCAGGCCTGTTGGAAAACAGGAAACCAATTCTGGGAAGGGTTAGGATTTTCATCTGGATGCAGAGGATACCATCATTCACAGGGGTCAGTGCAACTCATACTTGAGGCCAATGTGTTTTCCAGGGCCTGATGCGGGCAAGACTGAGCCAAATTCTTGCTGGGTACAGCATAACCCATCCCTGTAGTCCCACTTATCTGCTAATAGCTGAGATCGCCTGCATCCTAGGTTCCTCTAGGAATGCAGGTTGATCTAGGGGTTGCAAAGTCCTGAGATACACCTAGAGCACCCCAATGCTTTCCTGTGATGCCAGGTCCCCACCATGCCCTCAGAGAACATCAGGTGACCCACAGGGACCAAAGAGGATTAATATATCCTCAGAAGTTAACATCTAATGTGGAAAAGTGGCCAGCTTCATCATAATATAACCCAATAACTTTGGAAGCTAGAACTAGAGGTGTCTTAGTCCATACTAAGTTTCATGGGGTGCAGTTGGTATATAAGTTGGTTCTCATGGTCTGCCACTTCCAGTTGTCAAGTTGTCAGTTTCTGTCTGCGTCCGATTTTGGGTCTGTGCCTACTGTGTAGGTAGTAAGTCTAACTGTAGTGTCTCTGTTGGTCATATTAACGGTATGCCAGGAACCACTTTATTCATTCATGATGTGTGTGTACTGGATGATCTCGCCAATCCCAACTGAAGATAGAGGTAACTTGAACCTAGGATCAGGGGGAGAGGTTGACCTTCTGGCAAGGGACCTTTGGAGACCGGATGGAGGCTGTCAGTTCTCACCTTACTGGTCCTCTGAGTATGAGGCCTTTTCAGGAGGCATCCATGAGGCATCATTGATGATTCATAGAACTCTCTGCATACCCTCCTAAATGTGGTGTAATAGGGAACTCTGTTTCTCATGATATGTTCTTGGGACTGGATGAGGTGGAGATGCCCTGTGCTTCCCCCATTGCCTCCCTCCTGACCATTGCATCTCCTTGGTCCTTCATTCCCTGGGCACTAGCCTGGAGCCCAAGGCTGGATTCTGTAACACCAGTGGTAGGAGGGTATTTATAATGGAAACTGGTCCCATACCACCTCCTTCCCATGTTTGAGACTTCTCTAATTTCTCTGGATGGTGGTGTCAGCCCAATGTCCTTCTTTGGGTCTGCTTGTAAAACCTCCCCCATAAGGAAACAATGGCTGGATACACCCAATAGCCTCAATAACCTGGTAGTCATGGGCAGGGTATATAGGCTGCCTGATTTTAGACCTGGGGATCAGCTGAGCTGTGACTTGTCATGGCCTCTTGCCCTTGGGCTAGGCTCTGGTCCCGTTGTATCCCAAAGGCTGGCTGGCTTGCACTGTTGGGCTCTGAGTTCTTATGTTGTGTGGGGAATCACAGGTCAGAGCTTGTAACACTCTGCACAACAAATGGTGCTTCTCACATGCCATCAAACACAGCTCCACAGTACTGAGGGAGCGTTGGCCGGTCTCACTTCACACACACTGCATCAGACCCAGATACTGTAGGTCTCCTGGTAAAAATAGACACCAATGCGAGGAATGGTTGGCAGTTTCATCTTGATTCAGATTATACTGTCATTCACTGGAGTCAAGGTTACTCATTTTTGAGAATCATGTAGTTTCCAGGACCTGGGCAGGGGGCTGGACTTGGGCAACCTCTAGATGGGAATATACCATAACACTTGCTGCTGGACCCCTTTGTTTGCTAATAGCTGGGGTCTCTAGCACCCCAAGGTTCTCAGGGTTTAAAGGTTGATCTAGCGGTTGGAAAGACCTAAGATATACTTAGAGGTCCCCAATGTTTCCTGTGAGGCCAGGTCTCCACCGTGCCTTCAGAGCCCATAAGCAACTAAAGAGGGACCACAGAGGACTGACCACATGCTGATTAGCTGACATCTAAGGTGAGAAGATTGTTGCCTTTCCACTGTAGCCAGCTTCATTCTAATTGAACCCTGTAACCTTGGCACTTAGATTGAGAGTTGTCTTGGTTCACACCAAGTTCCATGGAGTGGAGTTGGGGTTTAACTGGTTGCTACAGTGTGCTACTCACAGGTGTCATGGATAGAAACTGCTAGTCTCTGGCTGCTCCCCATCTTGGGTGTCTGGCTGATGAACCCTCAATTGTGTCAAATTTTCTTGATGGACTCTATGTCACTGGTCAACATTTAGGAAGAAGGAGATTTTACATGAAAATGCACCTTTAGATCTAACTTGAGGCTATTTCTGGACTTTGTATTCTCTTGGAGTCGAAAACCAGGTCCTTCAGCTCTGGTGCCTGGAGGGCTCTGGCAGAATGGATGTCCCAGGTCAGTGTTCACAGGGTTTAAGCATTCTCCAAATCCCTCATCACTGCTTGATTACGTGATGCCCATGAATCAGCATAAACTAGGGGAAAGGTAAAACTGAGAGCTGAAAAACTAGAAAAAAATGGAGTCTGGCCATGATCCTTGGCTTGGCCCATATCAGAGCCACCATAGTGAGTGGCAGGGGGACACCTAAAACCACCTAGATCCACTCAAGTGAGAGTTGATAAGATATCTGAAATGACAAGCAGCCACCTTTATGGGGGGCAGTGAAACATATGCGACAATATAGAGCTACATGAGAAAGTGGCTGCAGAACACCTAGAATGTAACAAAACAACCTTAGTGTGTGGAAGTGGTACACATAATGTGAGCAAGAGCCAACAAGAAAGTGTCATTAGGACATTTGAGATGATATGGAGAGATCAGAGGGATCAACAGTTGGACAACTGGATGAAATAAAGCCATTCTAATAATTGACAGTGAGTCACTTGCTGTGATGTAAAATCACCCCCGTAAACATCAGATAAACACATTCCATCCAGTTCAGTGAGTATCAATGACACACTTGAAAGACACAATGTCATTTCATGAGTGGCAATGGAACACCTGGGATGATGTGATTCCTCCCTGGTGAGTGGTAATAGGATGCAAATGGAGATGCAGAACCAGTTAAATGAGCAGCTATGACACACGTGGGGTCACACAAATCCTCCCAACATAATAACATTGGGGCTTTCAGGACCACAATGAGCCACCACAGTGAGAGGCAGTGGGACACCTGGGTAATGAAATGACAGCCCAATGGTCAGCAGTGGAATACCTGAAATAATGCAGAGCCACACATTTAGTGACAACAGAACACGTTAGACAAAATGGAGCCACCAAATTGAGTGGCATTGTAACACTTGGGACTGAGTTCCAACAGTGTGTGGCAGTGAGATGTACATGATGATGCAGAACCACTTTAGTGAGTAGCAGTGACAAGCATAGAATGATGCATAGAAACCACAATAAAGTGAAGTGGGCCAACTGAAGTGACACAAAGCCACCCAATTGAACAGAAGCAGTATACCTTGAATGATCAGGGCCACCTAAGTGATTAGAAGTGAAACATGAGATGAAGAAGAGCCACATGATGAAGCGACAGTGGGACACCTGAGAAGATGAATGATACCTCAAAGAGATTCAGTGGTCCATCTGGGACAAAGCGTAGACAACTTCGTGAGCAGCAGCATGACAGTGGAACCCCTGTGATGACACAAAGCCACCATAGTCAGCAAAAGTTAACATATTAAATGACATGAAGCTGCCCCTGTAAGCCACAGTAATGACCTGAAATGATGAGAATCCACCGGTATGAAAAGTAGTTGAACATGTGAGACGATGCAGAGCCACACGAAAGAGCATTTGTACCCCTAGGATGACACAAAGTCACTCTTGCGATAGGAAGTAAAACACCAGACACAACGCAGAGCCACTTCAGCAAATAACAGTGAGACAATTCGAACAGAGCTCAGTTACACAAGTGAGTGGCAGGGAACAACTAGATATGACACCAAGCAACCCTAGTGAAATTCAGTGGGACACTTGGGATGGTACAGAGCCATTCAAGGCACAACAGTGGACCCAGAATCACATAAAGCTCCTACATAAATGGCAGTTAAGCACTTGAAATGGCTAGGTGCATTGGAACACCTAGGATGACCCAGAGCCACCCAAATAAGCAGCAGTGAGGGGCATGGGACCATGCAAAGCCACCCAAGAAAGTGGCTTCAAGACATGTGATACCTGACAAAACCATCAGAGAGGCAGTAAAACACCTTCAGTAATGTGGAGCCACCACAGTAAGCAACAGTGGGATACCCAGAATGAAGAGTAGCTGCCACAGGGAGCAGCAATAGGATACCTAGGATGAAACCAATTTACCCCAGTGAGATGCACTAGAACACATAGAAAAACAAGAAGTCATGCAATTAAATAATAGTGTGAAACCTGGAATCATGGGGAGCCATCCCAGTGACAGACAGTGGAACACATGTGATGGTGCAGAACCACTTGAGTGAGACTCATAGGATGGCACAGAGCAACCCCAGTAAACAGAAGCTGAGGAACTGAGACTGCACGAAGCAAGTACTCAGAGAAACTAAGTAATACCTTCAACAATTGGAGCTCCTAAGTGAGTGGCAGTAAAACATGTAAGACAACACAGAACCATCCCCGTGAGTGACTGGAAAACCTGTGATGATGCAGGCTTATGGATGTTAAACTGGCATACTGAATGCAAGCCTGGTCTAAAGTTTTAGTGATGCTTTACAGAATGTGTACCAATTGTACATCGAGAAATCCCTGGGTAAAAGATGGGAAACAGAAAAATGTTTATAGGAGTGGAACCATGACAACCCCCAGTATACAAAAATAGTAGGAAAAGCTATATTGTCAAAGCTGTGCTTTATTTTAAAGAACTCAGTTTTTAACACATCAGATGTGATTGGCTTCTTTTATTATACAGATATTACTGACCACAAAGTTTCTGAGATGTTTCAAAAGAGCTGCAATTACTCTGTTATTGGTGGAAGACATTGGCTACTGTTTTATGTTACCCAAATTTTCTTTATAAGAAATTCATGGATTCATTAACTGGGTGAATCGTCTCACTTTTTATAAATCTTGCAGTAAAATTGTGGCATAATTTTTGATTCATTGTTCTCTAACAACCTTCTTGCAAACTTCTTTTCAAAGCAGATGTCAACTAAGAGAAACCTCATGAAAGGCGTGAATAAACTCTCATCTTCATGCACCAAAATAGCATTCACCCAACACTGAATTCTGTTGAGAGGTGGCATTTTTATTTTGTACTGCTTTTGCAAATTGTATGAATTTAGGAAAATCAACATTCACAGTCAAAGCACTTTGTTGCAGTACTTTCCCTGGGTGGTAGATATTAACTGGTACTTCAAGCTAGTTTCTTCCTGCTACTGCCAATAGCTGTATATGAAAAAGTATTATGCATGCCATATATAAGTTTTTCACATGTGGGTATCTATATTAGCAGTCACCAACTGCCTAAAGTGATCAAGGTACCACTTTAACAAAAAAAATAGCTGAAAATTATGAAACAAAATGATTTGACAAAAAGGGTTGATTTACCCAAGTTCATAAAATGTGCAGAAACAGTGAATCATAAAATATTCAGCCACACAGAAGAATTAAGTGGTGATGACATGCTTTCCTGGTGTATGAAAATAAGAGCAATTCAAACAAGTCATGAGGTTTTCCTTACTTTTGAGAGCAGTCGGACAACACCCATCACAAAAGGCTCAGAAAAGTTTGCAAGTGCATTGTAAAGAAACAATGAATAAAAAATAATTGCAGAACTTTCCTGCAAGATATATGAAAAGTGAAATGTTTCACTCAGGGAATGAACCGTCTTACTAAGTTTCTTCAATATCTGAACTCGTACTAATAAATTGTTTTGGTAATGAATACCTTGAGCGAATGTCTTCAGCCAATAATGCACTAATTTGAAAATTACCTGAAAATGACTGTAAGTGTCCATGGTCAGTAACGTTTGTAAAATGTAAGAAGACTTAAAGCATGTTCAATAATTTAGGAACTTCATTCTTTCAAAAGAGTCAGTTGACATGAGATTTTTACCTACATTTTAAACTTTGGTTCTTTTCTACACAAAAGTTTTTGTGTAGACTTTTATGTCACCCACTAGTAACCCAATATTTTCTTGATAAATATGTGTTGCACATTCTGTACAGCATCACTGAAACTTTGGATCAGACTGGTATTCGATAGGAGAATTAACTATCCATGTACAATGCATTCTACATGGTACTCGCTCAAACTAAACTTCTTTTTTACTTTTTCCTTCATTGGTAGTTTTCTTCAGTGTCTTGAGAAATGTAAAATGTTCCCTTTATTGCCTCAAAAACTACTAGTCTTTTACTGTCTCTCTAGAGTCTGTGGGTTCTGAAAGTCCAAGAATTTTAGCACCATAGAAAACATTTCCATGACAGATCTCCAAAGATTTTGCTTCTGGGCAACATAGTGAAAATTTCTCCACAAACCCTGACTCTAACAAGAATACTAGTATCGCTTTTTGGCCTTTTGGCTGAGATCAAGTGTAGTATCTAGTCTTCTCAGAATACTTGTGTGCTTTTTCCTCCAATAGCTTCTACTCACATAGAATGTTTAAAGCATCACTTTCATACACTTTTTCCTGAGTGAATGTTGTCAATCATATTTCCACAAACAGTATTTCCAAAAAAAATAAGTGGTGGCCTTTTTTTCTACCAAAGCTTTTCCTCAAACAGTAAGTTGAGAACTCAATAATTCCAAAAGTATCTTATTTAAGTTGATACAAAGCTACCTTATGTAGTGCCAGTGTGACACCTGAGATGATGCAGAACCACCCTAGTATGCAGCAGTGAGATATTTCAAACAACACAGAGACAACCTACAAAATACCAGTGAAAAAATTAGGACATGTGCAGCCACCTCAGCGAATGGCACTGGGAAACTTGAAATGATGCAGACACTCAGTGGGTTATAATACAAGACAAATGACAATTGAGTGAAAAAGAGGACCCAGGATGATGCCAAGCCACCCCAGTGAGCAGCGGTGGAACAACAGGGATCAATCAAAGTCACTCAAGTTAGGAGCAGCAGAACACAGGGAGGAAGTGAAGCCATTTTAAAGAATGGCATTAGGACACCAAGAACACATATATGCAGATCCATCATGAAAGTGTCCTACTGATGCTAACTGGGTTACTTTTGAATAATTTAAGATGTCTCACTGCTACTTAAAATTTGTTGATTGTGTTGTCTTAGGTCCATTACTGCCAGTTAATAGTGTGGCTTTATTCATTCCTGATGTTTCACAGCCACCCACTGTCTGTCTTTACACCATACCATGAGTTTTACGGCCAATCACTGGAGTGACTGTGTTTTTCCTCGTGTCTCACTTATCCAAGTGTCTCACTGCTACTAAAATGTACCTTAAAATTGTTTCATGTGTGTCACTGACCCTCACTGTGGTACCTCCATGTCATCCAGGGCATCCTAAGGCCACTCTTTGTGATGCCTTTGCATTATTCCATGAGTCCCATGGCCACTGACTGGAGTGGCTCCGTTTTATTACAAATGTTGCACTGCCACTCACATGATGGATCTGCATCATTCCAGTTGTCCTATGGCCATGCAGTATTGTTGCTCTGTGTCATTTCACGTTTCCCATTGCTGCTCACTGAAGTACTTCCTCATAGTCTCTGGTGTTTTACTGCAGCTAATACCGGTGGGGTTTGTCAAACCAAGGGTCTCAATGCCACTCTCTGAGGTGGCTCTCAATTGTTCCTGGTGTGGACAGCCACTCCCTAGAGTGAGTTTTTGTTGTTTTAGGTGTCTTTAAGGCCACTGCTTGGGATGGCTCTGTATCATCCCTAGTTTACCACTGCCACTCACTGGGATGGTTTTGTGTTCTCATTGATGTCTTATCGCCATTATTTTGGCATGGTTTCATGTTAGCCCCAGATTTCCACTGCTGCTAAGTGGGCTGGCCTTGATTCACCCCTGCTTTTACATTGCTGCTTACTGGTGTGTTTGGGGATCTCCCTGAGTGTTCCATGTTCACTCATTGGGGTTGCTCCCTGTCACTTTGTCTTTCATTTCTAAGTACTGGGTGTCTTTGCATCATCCCAAGTTCCTCAGTGCCATTCACTGAAGTGATTTTGTGCTGTCCCAGATATTTCACTGCCACTCACTGGGGTGACTCCACATTATCCTAATTGTTTCACTGGCATTTTCTGGGATGTTTCTGTGTTGTTTGATATATCTCATTGCTGCATACTGGGGTTGTTCCGCATCACGCCGTGAGTCTCTCTGCCACTGAATAAGGTGGCTTTATGGCTCCTTAAGTAAGACACTTTCAGAATTATTGCAGCCCTAAATTTACCGTTTGAGGAAAAGTTTTGGTTGAAAAAGCCACCATTAATAGTTACTGAAAATATTGTTTGTGAAAGGATGATTCACAACATTCACTATCAGGGAATTCCCTGATGGTGTAGTGGCTTAAGGCTTCGGCGCTGGTGCTGCCAGTGCTACGGCCTGGGTTCGATTCCCGGTCAGGGAGTTACCCACATACCAAAAAGCAAACAAAACAAAACAAAAAAAAACAAAACAACATTCACTATCAGAAGAAGGTGTATAAAAAAGAGGCTTTAAACATTCTATGTGAGTACATGCTATTTGATGAAAAATCACAAAAGTATTCTCATAAGACGAGATACTACACTTTATCTCAGCCAAAAGGCCGAGAAGCAATATAACTATTCTTGTTAGAGTCAGTGTGTGGAGAAATGGTCTCCAATATATTGTCTAGGAGGTGAATTTTTTATAGATATGTCATGGAAATGTTTTGTATGGTGGGAAAACTATTGAACTTTCAGAACCCACCGACTCTGAGGACACTGAGGAAGGCTTCCTGTTTCCTCAGAGAAGAAAGTAAACCTTTTACATTTCTCAAGAAACTGAAGAAAACTACCAACAAACAAAAATGTAAAAGTAAGAAGTTCTGTTTAGAACTCCCAAGGTAAAGTAGTGTATTATACTCCATCTATCACAATCAAAACACAGCTTTGCTTGACTTGCATTTATGGAAAGCACTCTGTGTATCTTCTTTTCTCATTGAACGAGTACCATGAACTACACATTTTACATGAATAGTTAACTTGCTTACAGAACACAAGTCTGATCCAAAGTTTCAGTGATGCTGTACAGAATATGTGACATATATTTATCAAGAAAATATTGGGTACTAGTAGGTAACATAAAAGGTGTTGTACAAGGGGAAACAGAAGCTTAAAGTATTAGGTAAAAATCTCCTATCAAGTGTGCTTTTTATGAAAGAAGAAATGTGTTTTTAAATTACTGACCTGAGATGCTTCAGGTCATCTTATATTTTACAAATGTTACTGACTGAGGACATTCACAGTCATTTTCAGGTAAATTTCAAATTAGTGCGTTATTGAATGAAGACATCCACGCAAGTCAGTTTATCAAGATGAGTTCAGAAATTGAGAGAAAAATCACTCAACCTGTTCATTCACTAAGTTCAACATCTCACTTTTCATAAATTTTGCAGAAAAGTTCTGCAATAGTTTTTGATTCATTCTTTTCTTACCACCTACTTGCAATCTTTTCTGAGCCTTTTTTGATGAGTGTTCTCTGAGTGATCTCAAAAGTAATAAAAACCTCATGGCTTGCTTGAATTAGCTGTCATTTTCATGTACCAAAAATGTGTGTCACCAACCCTGAATTCTTCCTTATGGTTGAATATTTTTTTATGTACTGCTTGTGCCAATTTTACGAACTTAGGCAAAGCAACACTTTCTGTGAAAGTATTTTGTTTCTTCAGTTTCAGCGGTGTTATTTGTTGAGATGGTAGCTAAATCACTTAAGGCACTTGGTGACTGCTTTTGCAGATACCCACATATTAAATATTATGTACGGTATACATCACTGTTAAATGTAAATATCTGCAGTAGCCATCAGCAACTATCTTGAATACTTTAAGTGCCACTTAATAACTAACACACCTGGAAAATACTGCAACAAAATGTTTTGACAGTGAATGTTGATTTACTTAAGTTCACAAAATTTGCAAAAGCATTACAAAAGAGAATTCAGTGTTGATTGAGTGCTATTTTTGTGCATGAAGATGAGAGTTTATTCAAGCAGTTCATGAAGTGTTGTTTGTTTGTTTTGTTTGTTTGTTTGTTTGTTTGTTTGTTTGTTTAAGGAGCCTTCTTTGGGTGAAAAGATCCTGTCCTATGAAGCAAGGAGTGCCTTAGTCCTCCCAAGCAGCTGTGCCCCCTATTAAAGCCTAAAGGACTATAGGAGGGATTTCTCCCTGATCTGAAGGAAGCAGGGACCAACTTGTCCATGAATGACTGTGACCAACTGACAGGGCCTAAAATAACCAGCAGCTCCCAATATAGAGGAGACCACTATTATGACAGGGGAGACACTATGAGTGACCTTTGACATGACAGGCAAGCCTGTTAGTTTTCTGATTAATATTTTTAATTCATTTTTATTGTTAGACTTATTGGGGTGGCATCTGTTAGCAAGGATTACATTGGTTTCAGGCATACAATTCTACAGTCCATTGTCAACTTGATGTATAATAAGTTCACCACCTAATGTGACTACTCTTTCCATCACCTTAGATTTAGATTCCCCCCCTCCCAGCCCCTCCCCTTTCTCCCCTCCCTATCCTACTAGTCCCCAAACAAACATTAAGGTATTGATTGTGTCCATGGGTTATTTGTTTCTTCATTTCTTTCTTTTTTGCTTTCAGTTTTATATTCCGCATATGAGTGAAGTCATACAATTCTCTGTTTTTTCTGTCTGGCTTATTTCACTAAGCATGATGATATCCAGGTCCATCCATTTTGTTGCAAATGGCAATATTTCATCATTTCTTATACCTGAATAATACTCCATTGTGTATATGTACCACAGCTTCTTTATCCAGTCGTCTTTCGCAGGGCACCTTGGTTGTTTCCATGTTTTGGCCACTGTGAACAGCACTGCGATGAACATTGGGGTACATAAGTCTTTGCGGACAAAGGTTTTCAAGTCTTTTGGGTAGATCTCCAGAAGGGGGATTGCTGGGTCAAATGGTAGCTCCATTCCCAATTTTCTTGTTTTTTAATATAGAGAAAACAATTTTCTTTATTAGTTGAGATTGAATTTGATGGCATATATTATATATGTGTTTATAGTAACACAACAAAATAGGTAGAGAGATAGAAATGGAGCCTGGGGACATATTCAAGGTGAATTTAAGTCTTATTTTCAATATTTAAATTTGCACAAAGAGAATGTATTCTGGGATGTATGGGCAAGCAAAGTTACTAAATAAAATAGAAAATAATTTTTAAATGTGCCAGGGATAATAATAAAAACATTTCAAAATGTGATCTCACAATATGACTTCTGGCTTCAAAGTAGAGCACTAGAAATATTTGAAGGTTCTCAGACAAATGTATATTTTAAATATAAATTCAAATACAATATCAATTAAGTAACTGTTCTTAAAATCATTCACTATTGGAATATTTATCTTAATGTTTTGGGGTATTTTGGTGTGAGGTTCTTACTTTGGGAGGTTCTCTAAGGGAGGCTATGAAATTCCTAATATTAAATCCTGACTTCACTCTGCCATGCTCTAAGTGTGATCTAGAGAAAGGGATTTACTATCTCCATGAGTAAAATGGGGAAATAAATCACTTCCCCTTAATGTGGCTGTCGTGCAGTTTAAATGCTTGCAACTATGTGAAAGCTTAAAAAAATGCCTGAGACACAGTAGCAATTCAATAAATGTTAGCTATTATTATTATTCCTGAATATAATAGCTAAGATTCTCAATTTTCTGAGAAACCTCCACACTGCCTTCCACAGCGGTTGTACCAGTTTGCACTCCCACCAGCAGTGTACCAGAGTTCCTTTTTCTCCACATCCTCTCCAGCACTTGTTATTCCTTGTATTGTTGATAACAGTCATTCTCACAGGTGTGAGGTGGTATCTCATTGTGGTTTTGATTTGCATTTCCCTGATAGATAATGAGGATGATCATTTTTTCATATGTATGCTGGCCATTTGTATTTCTTTGTGAGAGAGGTGTCTGTTTAGTTCTTCTGCCCACTTTTCAATTGGGTTTTTTGTGTTGTTAAATTGTATTAGTTCTTTATGTATTTTAGATATTAGACCCTTATCTGATGCATTATTTGCAAATACTTTCTCCCATTCAGTTGGCTGTCTCTTTGCCTTGTTGGTGGTTTCTTTTGCTGTGCAGAAGCTTTTTAATTTGATATAGTCCCATTCATTTATTTTTGCTTTTACTTCCCTTGCCTTTGAGGAAGTCTTCCTTGAGTCCTAGGTTTATAAGTTTAGTACCAATGTCTTCTACGATGCAGTTTTTTGTTGCAGGTCTTATATGAAGGTCTTTAATCCATTTTGAGTTAATTTTTGTAAATGGAGAGTGTTCACAGCTCAGGTTCATTCTTTTGCATATGTTTTTCCAGTTTTCCCAGCACCAACTACTAAAGAGGCTGTCCTTTCCCCATTGTATGTTTTTTGTTCCTTTATCAAAAATTATTTGTCCATAAATTTGTGGGTTTATTTTTGGGATTTCAGTTCTATTCCATTGGTCTCTATTTCTGTTCCTCTGCCAGTACAAAGCTGTTATCAGTATTATAAAATAAAGAGAAGTCAGGAAGTGTAATGCTACCAGCCTTATTCTTTTTATGTAGTATTGCTTTGGCAATTCAAGGTCTTTTATAGTTCCATATAAATCTAACAATTCTTTTCTCTATTTCACGAAAGCATGATTGTGGGATTTTGATGGGTATTGCATTAAATCTGTAGATTGCTTTGGGCAGAATGGCCATTTTAACAATATTAAGTCTTCCTATCCATGAACAGGGGATATTTTTCCACCTCTTAAGGTCTGTTTCAGTTTCTTTCAAAAGTGTCTTATAGATTTCCATGTATAAGTCCATCACGTTCTTTGTTAAGTTAATTCCCAGGTATTTCATTCTTTTTGTTGTGATAGCAAAAGGAATTGACTCCCTCAATTCTTTTTCTGAGGATTCTTTGTTTGTATAAAGGAATGTTGTTGATTTTTGTACATTTATTTTATAACCTGCAACTTTACTACATTCGTTGTTTCTAATAGTTTCCTGCTGGAATCTTTGGAATTTTTTATATAAAGGATCATGTCATATGCAAATAGTGACAATTTGACCTCTTCTTTCCCAATTTGGATACATTTGATTCCTTTCTCTTGCCTGATTGCTGTGGCTAGAACTTCTAGTATTATATTAAATAACAGTGGTGACAGGGGCCATCCCTGTCTTGTTCCTGATTTTAGGGGAATAGGTTTCAGTTTTCCCCATTCTGTATGATTTTAGCCGAGGGTCTGTCATATATGACCTTTATTATGTTGAGATACTTTCCTTCT
Organism: Lyroderma lyra; assembly: GCA_004026885.1. NCBI lineage: Eukaryota > Metazoa > Chordata > Mammalia > Chiroptera > Megadermatidae > Lyroderma > Lyroderma lyra. The sequence continues at coordinate 571 of PVJL010006453.1, read as the reverse complement.
ATACCCATTTTATTTAGTGTTTTGATCATAAATGGGTGTTGTACCTTGTTGAAAGCATTTTCTGCATCAATTGAAATGACCAGATGGACTTTATCTTTGATTTTGTTTATGTGGTGTATCACATTGATTAATTTTCGTATGTTCAAACATCCTTGTGCTCCCAGGATGAATCCCACTTGATCATGATGTATGATCTTTTTGATGCATTGTTGTATTCTATTTGCTAATATTTTGTTCAGGATTTTTGCATCTGTGTTCATAAGAGATATTGGTCAATAGTTTTCTTTCTTTGTGTTGTCTTTGCCAGGCTTTGGTATTAGAGTAATGTTGGCCTCATAGTATGTGTTAGGAAGTATTGCTTCCTCTTCAATTTTTGGAAGAGTCGGAGGAGGATAGCCGTTAATTCTTCTTTGAATGCCTGGTAGAACTCGTTGGTGAAACCATGTAGTCCAGGGCTTTTGCCTTTGGGGAGATTATGGATAGTCATTTCAATCTCGTTGCTATAGATTGGTCTATTTAGATTATCTAGTTCTTCTTGGTGCACTCTTGGTAGGCTATAAGATTCTAGAAA